>OY744501.1:8759208-9042311 GCA_963556185.1 Pseudopediastrum boryanum | reverse complement strand
TGTTCCTCCCCGAGGGGTTATTAGCCGCAGTCGCCAGCTTCTTACCACATCCAGCACATGCAGCAGCTACAGCTTGTTCTAATGAGCAGTAGCCACACACCATACGAGTGGCCCATTTCACTGGGTGACCATCGTCCACGTCTTCCTCATGACACAAATCACATGGGTAGCGCCGACCACAGCAGGGGAAGCGCAACCACCTGCAAAGAAGATGATATCAGTATACTGCGTATGATTCAACCACACTTATGTGGCCGACCGGCACAGTGGGCACACAAAACTCAATAAACTGTCTGGGGCTCGGCTTCTCCTTTGCTCACAAGTAGTGCACCGTCGACAGCCGGCCAGGCAGGGTGGAGAAACAATGACTGATGCGTTACATGTCCTTTACTAAATGCGCTCAGCAGCGATAGTGGCTTCCCTAACAGCTACCGCTTTGTCTACGGGAATTAGCTGTTAGAGTATGGTTCAATGCAAGTTCAGCAGCAAGCAGCAGGTGGAATGGAACGGACTTCTGGACCACACTGCGTTTGTTTGGCCACTGGCATAGCTGGCATTGCTTTTGATTTATCATTAACGACCTGTGCTCATGTACAAACTCTTCTCATGGCCATTAGTCCCCTCATCTCCCAACTTCCATGCTCTCCTCGCTAATCAACTTCCCCCACTTTGCCCCCTTTTTCCCCTCCCAAGCCTCACCTATGTGAGTGCCTG
Organism: Pseudopediastrum boryanum; assembly: GCA_963556185.1. Taxonomy (NCBI): domain Eukaryota; kingdom Viridiplantae; phylum Chlorophyta; class Chlorophyceae; order Sphaeropleales; family Hydrodictyaceae; genus Pseudopediastrum; species Pseudopediastrum boryanum. The sequence continues at coordinate 9,041,597 of OY744501.1, read as the reverse complement.
TAGTGCCTGCATGTCCCCAAACTCGGCAACGGCTGCCCCACAACCAACACCCCCCCACCACCCTCCTTCCCACCCCTCCTCTTGCTCCCGCCTCCACCCTCCCCCGTCCCACCAACCCCCTTCCCACCCCCCTCTCCCCCCGGCGGCCCCCTTGGGACAAACCCCACAGCCTGAATGGTGCAGCTAATCTTCCTATGACAATGTGGGCAGTTCCTTTCAGCTGAAACTCCCACTTGGACTTGTCTCAGAGATGTCATTGCAGAGCATTCCCCGCACTGCACCACATATAAACTCGGCAGCAAGTCGTACGGCACACAGCCGGACACTTTGCAACCTCCTAGGCTGTTGTTTGCGTCATGCACTAGCTTGGGACGTAGCAGCAGCGACTGCTGCTGGTTGCATTTGCTACAGGTGCTCTCCCATTCAAAAGGGCGGGAGGTCTTGGAAGAGGAGGAGGACCGGGCCTTGCCAGGGCTGTACTGCTGCTGCTGCTGCTGGCGGGGAGTGACACTGCTACTGCTGCCTGGAGTGACTGTAGTGCCGTCTGGTGACACACTGGCTGTAGCTGAAGTGCCACATCGGCTGCAGGACACCTGGGATCATAAGAGATGATCAATGACAAGACGATGTCAGCAAAACTCGAGGCATCTACACGCCTCGGATACAGCTGTGTTCTGGCTGAACCCATTTTGCCTACCAAGACATACAAACACTAACCAACAGACACTGTTTGGTATGGGAGCAGCAGCAACGAAAAGTTCTTCAACGGCTGCTGCTGGATCAAGAATCTAACCAGAACGGGTGCTGCTGCCCCTATTGCAGATGCAATGCTAAATAAAACACCAGCATAGCCATTCAAAGACTGATCAACTGTCACTACAACACTTTCAATGTAGTGCAGGGCAGTTATCAAACAGACATGACCCCATGCATCTCACTACATGCTCAAGTCCTGGCAACAGAAAGCACCCTGCTGGAAGAGTGGCAGCACTTGTAACCAAAGCCCCTCCACCTGACTAGTGACTTTATTCTCCTCTCATCTTGATGAAACCCCATCCCTGCCTTCCCCTACTCCGTCGTCCTATTGCCAAAACCCCTCCACCTACTCCAGCTGCTGTTTAACCCACCCCTACTTTGTGACCTGTGCCACCCCCCGTTTACCCCCACCCCCTCACCTCAATATGTGCCTGTTGCACTTGTAGCACCCCCACATTCTCCAGCATCAACCCCTCCAGCTGAACCCCATAACCCGTCACCCCCAACCTCTCCTCACCACCCACCGTCACCCCCACACCCGACAGCTGCACACCAGCTTCCTCTGCTAGTGACTCCTCGCCTCCCACCCCTGCCTCCTCAACTTCCTCCTCTGACCCTTGCACTTCCAATCCACTGCTACTACTGCTACCCCTGCTGCTGCTGCTGCACCCGCTAGCATAGCTCTCAGCACCATGTGGAGCCTTCCTCCTGTCCATTACTTTCCCCACCCCTTCGCCTTCCATCCCCTCATCTTCAGATCCCTCAGAGCTCCACTCACTTGTGGCTGCTGAGCTACTTTGCTCTTCTGGCATGTAAAACCCTACAGCACTCCCTTTAAACCCTAAACCCGCCCTACCCAACCCCAGCCGCATCTCTGCCTGCTGTTGCTGCTGTTCAGGAAGTTTTCCAAGAGCTGCTGCTGCTGCATAATTTTCCACCCATTTCAGTAACTGCAGCAGCAGCCCGGGCCGTCCCAATAACTGCCTCTGCTGCTGCTGTACTGCTTGCTGCAGTCTGGCCCCCTCCTGCCCAGTTAACCCCATTGAACCCCCTACATTCACCACCAGGCTCCCGAAATTTGGGTAATTTCCCCCTTTGAGGGTCCCCGTGATGTGCAGGGGACCACAAGGGGCCCACTCAGGGTCTGTAGGGGTCAACATGATGCTAAACCGCTGAGACTCTAAGCTACGTAAACCTCCTTCGCTGCCACTGCTGCTGCTGCCACTACCTATATCCACACCAGCAGCAGCAGCAGCAGCAGCAGGAGGAGGTGTGCTGTCTTGCTGCATTGCCATGCTGCTTCCTCCTTTGCTGCTGCTGCTCTTGCTAACCTCATACATGCTATCCGCTGCTGAAGCCAGCAGTACAACTGCAGACCCGTACCGCCTCTGTACTGCTGCCAGGTCATGAGCTGCTGCTTGCCCAGGGTTTAGCTGGACAGCAGCTGCCTTAGGGTTTAGTACGGCAGGGCGTGGCCTCAATGGCATGGCACCCCTGGCAGGAGCAGCAGCAGGATGATCACCAATGATCGCAGCTAAGGTTGCTGTTGGTACAGCTGGTTGTACCATGGCAATGTCGTTTGCAATTGCATTGAGATTTTGGCTGCCAGGTTGCTGCAGGGCTGTCTGCTGCTGACCTGCATGCGACGGCTGCTGCTGTTGTTGTTGCTTCTGCTGCTGCTTTTGCTGTTTCTGCTGTCGTTGTTGTTGCTGCTGCTGCTGCTGTTGCTGCTGCTGCTGCTCTTTCTGCGGTTGCTGCTCTTTCTGCTGCTTCTGCTGCTGTTGCTGCTCCTGCCTCTGTGGTACATGAATTGTAGCAGTGGTGCCAGCAGCTAGCTTAGTAGGGGAGGTAGGGAGATTTGGGACTAGAGTGACAGTAGAGAGGCTCGGATTGACTATGGCAAAGCGACGCACAGTAAGCCCAGCAGCGTTCACTGCTTCGTAGGGTTCTACGAACTCAGGGTAGAAGGTGATGAGGCTGATGTAGTGCTTGATAATGTGATCATGTACTGCTTTGACGAGCTGGGTGATAGAGGGTGGCTTGCTGCTTTCCCCCTTGATTACTGCGTGCAGCTGCGAGCTGATGTGGTGGCGTAGAGGGTCTGGGAGCTCTGGATTAAGGACAGTTGTTTGGATTGTGCTGCTTACTGGGTCTCCATTAATTAGGCCTTGGTTCAGCTGCAGCGATACCACGAGTTCTGTGACATCGTAGCTTGTAGCTGCGGCGGGAGCGGGAAAGTTGATCCGTACTGTTATCGGGAACGGAGCGGTAATTGATGCTGTGGATCGTTGTAGACGAAGAGCTCCATCGTATTGTTTCTTCAGAGCGAGAAGGTCGTCCTGTGCACAGGAGCAGTTGTGAGCGTCAGGAATACGGTATAAACACGGTGTGCTGCGTGTCAAACAGCTGCTTCGCATCTCCAGAAATCTGGGAACCTTGGAAGACTTACCTGCAGCCCTTGTAAGCCTAGCATGGAACTGGTCACGGTTGCGAGAATGACCCTCAAATACTCAGGTGGTCGAACTTAGTAAGCTCAGCTGCAATGCTTGTCGAGGTTGACTGTCGCTTGTACTAGTCCAGCTGATGGGTAAGGTTGGTTGCACGATGCTGTTTACGTCACAACCTCGCCGTAGCAAGCCATGCATGGAGCTTGACTGATTCTACCGTCGTTTGTCAGTTGTAGCGTGAATCAATATAAAAGAACAAGCGAATCCCCAAGCTTTGTGAACTATGCCGCGATTAAACTTTGCTGACTCGGCCAGGGGTCACCGTTCGTCACTCCTTACACACCCGACGCACCAGTGGCAATAAATGCAAGATCTCCATTCATATTTTGCACTGCCTCTGGGAAACACACCCTATGCAGCACTCTATTGAGGTCTGCAGAGGAGACGCGCTCCTCTGGTCAACTCACGCTGCCTTGGGGGCCGCTTACTTGCATGTTTATGTCTAGGGATAGGAGCCAGCATCATTCTCAGAGGTCTTAGGACGCCCACTCACGAGCACCAACAAACCACTATATAACTATGCAGACAATGGCCGTACGGATTGGGGGAGCTGCCAAAGGGGCTGGTGCAGTGTCTGCACCGTCTGCCATTCACCGGACCCCTGTTCAGTTGCGCAGCATACAGGCACGTACAGCCACTCAACATCATTGCAAAGTCGAGGCGATTAGCAGTAATAACCAGCCACATCTCTCCTTGCAGCCAGCAGTGGCGCGGACATCTCAGATAGCCCGCAGTGGCCGCGGCTTTGCAGAGTCTGAGCAGAAGCGAAAGGTCCGTTAAGGCTCCAGGGATCTCGGTTGCTTCTGTCTATGCCTCTCATCTGCCCCGCGTCTGTCTGCACGGTACCATGGGCCGTTCCTGTGTTGCAGGCAGAACAGCAGCAGCAGGAAGGTCCCAGCACTAGCAGCACAGGCTCCGTGGACCCTGATGCACAGGTGGAAGCTCTGGAGGCAGCATTGGTGAGTCCCATATACATATTTGTACAGCATTGCTGCAGCGTCTTCACCAAGACATGTGTCCATAGCAGTGAGTGCATGGGGTTTTGATGCTGCATTCCAACTGCGTGGATCTTAGCATGCTGCAGCAGTAGCCAGCACAGTGTGGATGAGGACTCATCTGCTTTTGGCGAGACACTGGCCATCGCAACACATGTCGGAACACTCTTGTTTAGCTGCAACACCTTGCGTATATGAACCCAAATTCGCCATCAAGCTGCACGCTGAGAAGCAGCATGTATGTAGGTTGAAACCCCATGATGATAGGCTGCATAATTGATGCTTGACTCCAACTGCAGGATGCATGCTGTATAGTATATGCATTGCCAGGTGCATGTCTGTAGGGATGCATCTAGCAATTGCAGCCTGGCAAGCTTCCGTAGCCTGCTAGAGACTGCATGCGTAGCCTGCTATAGAGACTGCATGCATGCATGCTGTACGATGGCCCGTGTCCTAAGCAATCATTACACACCAGTTCCTTCTTCCATATGTTGACGTTACAAACCAAGTGTTGGGATGTAAACTTCACTCCACTGAAAACTTCCCCGTGATTCAGTCTTGCTATCGCCTCTCAGATTGTGGTTTAGCTCTTGCGTTTATTCGTCCTTTCCAATTGCCCCATGGTCCTGCTTCTGCTCCCCCCGCAGAGTCGTCGGCGTAAGCGCAAGGGTCGCATCCAACCTCAGGTTCAGGTTCAGAGCGCAGTGGTGGATCAGGCAACAGGGAAATCACCCACCACACCCATTGGACAAGCAGAAACATTGTATTTGCAGGTAATGCCTTGGCAACTGGTAGTATCATGTCTCATGCTATGCCCTAAAAAACATCAAAAAGTTCCGGTTTAAAAATGTATTTGCCTGCAGCCACCTAATTTGCTGTAACCAAATTAGGTCGGGTGGAACAACTAGCTGTCATAGAAAGAGCAAGGTGACCAGAGTTAGCACTTCATTCGATCTCTGTGTGACCCAAAGCAGCAGATCTAAGGACAAAGTCCATGCTGGTAGACGTGGGTTTGCGTAAGAGTGCCATTCTCCAGGCACATTGGCTTAGGTGGCTTGGAGGCCGGTGTTGATTTTAGGAACCCTCCCTTGACAAACGTCGTTGTGCCTTTATGGAAACTAAATGGGTGATCAGCAGCTTTGCAACAGTTCTGCTGCTTGTGCGATAATAGGTTGTTTAGCCCCAAGTCATGCAACTTGCTTTACAGTGTGGCCGTGGGAGTTGCAATGCAAGCCAGCTGAGAACCCAGCTGAAGAACACATACGTGATTGTTAGATCATGTCGCTGCACAGCTTTCGGGCCGTGCAGCGCACGCATTATGAGTCCATGTTGTTTGTTAGTATGTGGACATATTGTATCACAGGCATACTAGTTTAGGGTTGTAAACCCTAAACCCTAAAAACCCTAAACCATAAGGCTGGTAAACTAACCCTAAACCCCCAATATTGTCTCATGGGCATACTGTATGACCAGTGGCTCCTGACCTATTCATGGTCTAGTCCGAGTCCTCCAGTCAATGAAGCTTAGGCTCTGGTTGCATGTGTTTGTGTGCAGTGTTTGTTTCATTGGCAAACCCATGGGCACCTGTGCGGTGCCACAGTCGACCACAGGGTTGGCAAAGCCACTAACACAGATAGAACCAGGATGTTAAATGGATGTGTCTGTTTCCGCAGGTGCTAGGCGGATACTTTGTGGTGCTTCTCACTGAGGGTCTGGTGCTGGCTGGCTCGGTGAGTGGGGCAGCAAGACAGGTCATATCATTTGAAAAAGAAGTGATGTCTGTGATTGAGGTGTTGTATATCGACCCCTGTGAGACATGCTCTGAATTGTTTGTGCTCCTTGGCTAGGATGAGCTCCCTCTTTCGTCTGGCTTGACACATTCCATGCACCCTGCACCTCTCTGAGGAAGAGAGGAAGACACCTATGCAAAGGAAAGGGGAATCCCTTTTATGCGTATGTTTATGCTGCCGGAGTAGGCCTTTGCCCAGTAGATTATCACATGCCATCTTCTAATGCCTACCCTGCACCCAAACCTGCCCTTGGGAAAGTCCACAGCAGCTCCCGTTCTATCTGAATGCTATGGGATGCGTTTTGATCCACTTAGTCTGCTGCTGACGCCACTGCTGCTGCTGTTGCTGCTACACAGGGTTTCCTGCCTGAGGATTTGGATGCTCTGGTTCAGGATTACTTGTACCCCAGCTTCTCCCCGCAGATGCTCCTGTTCCTGGGTCTGTCGTCGTTGTATGGACTCTGGAAGACGGGGAAACTGCCTGGACAGCAGCAGATGTGAGGCATGGAGAGAAAGGAAGGGGAGGAAAGGGCGGATGGAACGTGTAGATGCTGGGGAGAATTCTCTATCCGTAGATACCTTGCTGGCAGGGCATTGGCGCTTGCTGGAGAGCCTCAATGTCCTCAGCTTCAGACATATTTTAGACATTCGATGTTTTTATCGTCGCAGGCAAACACACACACTGTACCCTGTTCTCTGTTATTGAGTAATTCTTTGGCGGAATCCGATGTTGTCGAGGCTGTGGAAAAGCAGATGGGAGAAGGCCAGAATGCTTTTGCACTAGGACCGAGCAACGGCCTCCGCTGTAATTCTGCTACAATATATCACTACCTGTCTGAGCCGGGACATCCTCGAAGAGATGCACTATCTGAGGGGACTCAACGGACCAGTGCGAAGTTCAGTGCCGAGGCAGTACAGTCCGACGAGGCACCGCATTCACTGATCCCTAGTAGGATCCCTTTAAGGTCCTTGGTAAATGCTCAAGACCCCTGCTTATGGCTACTTGCACCGAGGTTCCTTGAAAGGGAGGCCGAGGGCAACAAACTGGGACACTCCTATCGTCTGCACTCGTAAGAGAGAATACCTCGCTTCCGACACATTAAACATCGCCGCACCTATAATATAGTGACCCGGTGGAGTTCTCGTTTGACTACACGTATGGCTGCTAGTCGGCTGGTGAAGCCGTTGAGGGTGGCGTTAGTGGGTGGTGGTATCGGAGGCCCCACCGCTGCCCTCCTACTGAAGCGTCTGGGCCACGAGCCAGTCGTCTTTGAGTCAGCTACAGAGATCTCAGAAGTGGGTGCGGGCATAAGCTTAGCCCCCAACGGCCTCCGCGTCTTGCGCACCTTGGGCATAGCAGACAGGCTGGTCAAAGAAGCAGGAGAGCCTATCAAGACCATGCATACCCTAACCCCTGCTGGAGCTACGATAATCAGCTTCCCCACTTTAGCACAAGAGAAGTACGGTCTGCCCATGGCTGGGTTTCGGAGGTTTAGGCTACGTGATTTCCTCCTGAACGAAATGGCACAAGCAGATGTCCCTTTGGAGCTTGGCAAACGGTTAGTTGATATCCAGCAAGGACAGCTGCGGGATGGGCAGCAGCAGGGACCAGCTGTGTTGAGCTTTGCAGACGGTTCGACTCATGAAGCGGATTTGGTGATTGCTTGTGACGGCTTGCGGTCAGTGGTGCGGCAGATTGTGAGGGGGGCCGAGGAGGCACCACCAAGGTAATTAGGGCTTGATGGTGACTTACATGCATGAATCAGAGTTATGTCATCTGCGGTATGTGCGCAATTTGGCTGGGTAATAGACCTGAAAAACTCTACAAGTTCATCAGTGCTGTAGAAGCATGCCATGATTGCAACCATTTCACAGAGAAAGCAAAGAACTGTCTTACCGGTCACTGACGACTGGAGGTGCAGGGCCTATACATGGCCTTTGTTGGTACTGCATGTAACACTGTACAGACGGAGCAAGGTTTGCCACGTGATAATAGGTAGAATTGCTTGTATTGGGCAGCTGGCCTTGACCATGCATAAATTCCGTAAAGGCATTAAACAAGCGGCTGAAGTTCATGGCATGGACCACTCAGCCCACCCCAGCATCCTTTCCAGCACTCGTTCCATGCGTGCATATCAAAGTCCAGTCGAGCTGATGACAACACTTCCATTGATAACTCATCACAATACATGTCTTCTGGCCCGGCTTCACCTGCTGCTGCGTCATTCCAGTTAAGGCTTATGCATGCTGTAGTGATACAGCCGGATCCTGTCTCATAATCCAATGCTGAGAAATGATGTTCATGTGCTAGCCACAACAATTAGGTGCGATCCACCATCAAATGCTGCATCTGCAGTCCGGCAGCATGACAGAGGTCCTTTCTGCAATGCTTCATCGACGTATTGTTACATTTCATATTATGCCATAGCACAAACTGCCATAGGCCCCGCACCTCAAGCCGTCACAGCAAGAACAGCAAGGTGCAAGACATATGCTGGCAGCCTCTGCAGGGTTGCTACCGCACGAGCTCCTCCGCAACTATAGGTCAGGATTGATTAGAATCCACCTGCTAGGTCCAGGACCCAGGCCGAGGTCTGGGTCCACAGCACTATAAGCTGTTGTGCAGGAGACAGCAGATCTTAACCCCTCCTGTTTTTGGTTGTGGTCGTTGTCCCAAGGTACACAGGTGATGAGGTGGTATTTGCTGTCCTGAAGGACCGCCACCATGAGCTGGTTCCTCCTGAGACCTTAATTGGATCCCTGGGCCCTGGACGCAAACAAACGGGGGCTTATGGCGTGGGCCGTGAGACCTGCTGGTTCACCTCTGCTCCCTGTGCTGCTGCCCGTGACAGCTGGGGCCGAGTAGAGGGGGAGGAGGCGCTGGGGCGCTTGAAGGAGGAGCTGGTGCAGCAGTTTGCAGGGTGGCAGCACATACAGAGCCTGATGGAATGTGACATAGCGGTGGCAATACGGGTAAGCAGCAGCTAAGTTAGGGGTGCGGGCTAAGAAAAGGGCAGCATGGGAGCATTGGGCGGTTCAAATTTCCACCAGCTGGTTTACAGGCACTGCAAAAAAGAGTGGGGTGTCATAGTGAGCACGGTAGCTAACTAACCCTGCAGCATTGTTTATTGGCAGTTTTAGATATGTCTGGACGGATTGCTGAACTTCACTGACATGTACAAAGCCTGCTGGCGTGTGACATAGCGGTTGCCATACGGGTGAGCGGGACTTGAGCTAGAGGGCTAGTGGGGTTTAGGAAAGGATGGGAAAGGTTGGGCTGTTGTAAGGTCCACCAGCTGGTTTGCAGCAGCTGCATTCACAGTGGGGGGTCACAATGAGTTCGCTAGCTGCCTTCAGCTGCTATAAATGTTAGGGGGGCAGTTTTAGATAGAGCTGGATGGGTTGCACAACTTTAGCGCTGGCAGCACCCACAGAGCTTGCTGGCGTGTGACATAGCTGTTGCCATACGGGTGAGCGGGACTTGAGCTAGAGGCCTAGTGGGGCTAAAGAACTAAGGGCAGGAGGCGCTGGGCTGTTGTAAGGTCCACCAGCTAGTGGTTTGCGGCACGCACCTCAATAGCAGCGGGGTGTCAATACTGAGTATGGTAGCTACCTGCAGCTGCAGCTTTTGAAATGTGGCAGTTTTGATAGGGCTGGACGGGTTGCATGAGCTTTAGCAGTGGCAGCACATACAGGGGCTGCTGGCATGTAACATAGGAGTGGCATACGGTGGGTGAGCGGAACTAGCTAGAGGTCAAACAAACCAACAAACAAACCAAATTCTTAAAGGTCTGGAGCTAATGAAAGGGCAGTCGGGTCACATGGGAGCCTTCGGCTGTTGAAATCTCTCCAGCTGGTTTGTAGCCTCTGCAGTATCGGTGGGGAGCAGAAAAACTAGCTACCTGCTGGTACATTGATGAGTTGGCAGCTAGCATAGATGAGATGGGCTCAATGAAGCTGCTGCTGCTCATACTGGCGCTGACTCACTCGAGTTAGCTGCTTCAGGCCTGTGCAAGCATTAGATGAAGACACCTGTATGTGAAACTGACTGTGCTAGGGTTGGCCGGTTGAAGATGAGTGAAGACAGTGGCGCCCCTTCACCCCCCCCCCCTGTGTTCCTGCAATCTGTAGATGCAATCATGCATAAATCCTTCAGGCTGTAGGGACGGGACGGGCATATTGGGCATGTGGTTTACCTGCGGCAGGAAACCTCCTTGTCTATGTGGACCCAGGGAGGTGGTCTGCATGACCAATCATGACTATACCGAATGTGAAAGGAAAGGCACTAGCCACTTGTTCTTACGGGGGATCTATTGGTCTGACTTTTCTGTTTACTATGTTCATGCCCTGCCTGCTCCGCAGGTTGGCATCTTTGACCGTGACCCTGTGTCCTCCTGGAGCAGTGGTGTGGTGACACTCCTGGGTGACGCAGCCAGCCCTATACCACCCAACCTAGGCCAGGGGGGAAATAAGGCTATGGAAGATGCAGGGGTGCTGGCAGCAGCTTTGGACAAGACCAAAGGGGATGTAGCTGCTGCTTTGGATTTGTACGAGGCAATTAGGACGAAGCGGGCAGCTGCAATACTGCAGTACTCACGCCAGGCAGTACAGTTGCAGAACATGGACCATCCGTTTGGGGTCTGGGTGAGGGATAATGTGCTGAGGCTCATGGTGAAGATGAATACAACGATACCTTCTGATTGGCTGTGGGGCTATGACTGTCAGAGTGAGGTCGAGAAGGCATCAGCGGTATGATCTGCCATTATTGATCAGTCACTGACGGAGCTTTCTCAACTCTTTAGTGAGACGCTTCAGGAATAAGGTATGCCGCTTAGTGCAGCGTTGACACATTTTCGTCTGATTATGATGGATGTGTTGCTAGTTGCCCATGCTAGATGCCCATGCTTGGAGCCTATTGTGGCTCCGTTACGGGCGCCCCCTGTGTGGGGTCAGTTTGTCACTCATCTGTCAGTCTGTATGCCGTTCTGACGAGGTCAGTGACCACAAGCGCTCTGGCGTCTGGCATGTCTGCCATCGGGTCGGAATGTTGGATGCGGTGGGATCCGGTCACATCGATAGGGGCTCCCCGCGTAGCTTTATGAGAGTGTAATACTCACTCTCACTCCGAACATACTTTAATTATCTCCTTCAAGAGCATTAGCCGCAATGGAAAGCATCAGGAGTGATTGACGTCAAGAAGAGACGACACCCCACTATACTTCCATCGACAGCCGTTGACCATACTCAGCGTCACCGGATCACAATCAAATCATATTGATTTCATCATTCACGTAAGCGAAATCGAGTAGTCCAGCCCACTGGACCCACCAAAGATGCTAACCTACAGCCCACTCCTTTCTAACCGCAGATGTGGATGGAACCCACTCCCACTTCAGCAAGGTACGGCGTGCAAGATGATGTTGGAACACCACAATCCAGGACAGAACACAGAGAAAGAGACCCGCAATTCTGACGTCCGGGTCCAAGACTGGAAGTTGAAATGACACCATACGTTCTAAAGTCACCTACACAGCAGCCCCAGCCACCTGAGCTAAACACCTGCCACATGCATCACGCACTTGTGCTGCATTATCTCTCTAGCAGAATTCTTGCTTTAACGGGTCCACGCGACCCTCACCATATCGCAGTCCAAACTACTAACTAGGAAGCCATGCCCTTGGCTCGCTCTGGCATAGCTCAAAGCTGCTCTCAACCATGCGACCTCAACAACATGCCTCAGCAGCACTTCACCCACTCAGGGGAACTATAACCCACTTAGCTTAGTTTCCAGTCTCATATCTTATTCACCATACATATGTCAAGCACACTAGATCAAATAAAGCTCACTCCTTTCACCTGACTCACAGCAAGAACTAACGCAACAGCGAATGGCTGCTTTGTCTGCCCATTAGCCCATGATATCCTTCACAGGAAAGACAAAAGCAGCTAGAACTGCCGCCCATACATCGACTAGTACAGATTGCACATACAGTGACAGACATACTTGTAATGCACAGAAGAAGTACAGAAGCATGCACATATAGACATGTGCAGCCAATGATAATATCTGTTGCTTTATGTGCATGCACCGAATGTGCACCCTATGTGGCTGCTATGTGCAAGTACATGGGCAGTTCTGGTGCTTAAGTACTCAGCAACCATTGGTGGCATCGTAACACACCTGCCACTCTTGAAGCTCAGGCCCTGAACCATGCACTCATTATCATTATAATGCACTTCATCAGTGACTGATGAACGGGCTGTGCCCCAGGCTCCGTACAGACTGCTCACTACTCACCAATTCACATCATTGGTCCTGGAAATGCAGGGCCCGGACCTACACTGCTGGTGGAGCTTATATGGCCCAACAATGATTCCCGCTATGCCAGTTCTGTTGTAACTGTCAAACACCCACAAACAGAAGTTTTAAACACACTGGATGGTATTGTGACCACAAAAGGGTTGCTAGGTCAACACGACTAAACACATGGGATGCAGCCAAAGACAACACCAATAGGCTCCAAACTGAACCAAAGACGCATAAACCATTTCAGTGGCACCGGTGATGGTATATCCGGTGGCAGGCCACTGGAGCTGGGAGATTTGAACCCTACAAACCAAGGCATACTCACGATTGGCACCCCCCTTTGCCCCATTCTACCCCGACCCAGCTGCCTGGGTGCGGGTGCCCGCTGCCCAGTATTACATACAAATTGGTGGATGATGTCCAGTAATTCACGGTTCTATCTGTGTTAGTGGCTTTGCCACCCCTGTGGTGAACCCGTGGCACCACATATGTGCGGATGGGTTTGCCAAATGGCACCACACACGCATACAATGCATCATATACGTTGTTTCCTTTATTCTGTGTGCTGCACCTCTCCATCGCTCAGACAGCAAATTCTACAAGATTGCCAGGCTGGGCAGCCACAAGAGGTACGTACTCATTCCACATTGGGCGGGAACAGCATTGTTCAAGGCTCACAGACCACGAATCAGAAGACAGGAACAAATATGCTGTGAAGCAACCAGCAAGTAAGAAGCTGTACACAGGCATACCATGGCAGCATCCCTTTCGCTACACCGCAAACACACGTGTGTGCAAGTTCACCCCTTCTCTGCAGACTGGACAGAGATCTTCTGGCTGTGTCTCACGCAGTCGCTCACTGCAGGCACTACACAAACACAAATGGTTGCATGGCTGCAGCAGCACATTGCAAGGTGCATCCCAGCAGCACACACAGCACGCACGGCCGTTCTGGTCTCTTTGTACATCTGGGCCTTCTGCACCTCCTAGAAGTGCAGGAACGGCATGCACCATGGCCAGCACTGGGGCGCTCCTATTGATATGCTTCCAGACTTGCTGTGTGATGATAATTACAAGACCTCCAAAAATGGGCCCCAAAGCAAACTGCATGTACGCGCACAGCTTCCAAGCCACGACCCTGCAAAGGCTAACCAACAGCCTGATCCAAGCAATACTGAGCACGAGCCCAAAGAAGGGGGCCAACAAAGGGATTTGGTTATCACGAGCCGATACAAAAAAAGCAACATGTTTATCAACCAGAGCATTGACAGCTCTCTCTATACTAATATCTCCCCACCCTGCCTGGCCTCTCTCTGTACATGGATACACAAGGTTCCCGCACCCAGACTCCTCACCATACACCTTCACAATGCAGTGACTGCATCCAGTCAATCCACTCATATGGTTTTGGGGGTTCTTACTGAAGCTTTTGCGCAGCCATTGCTCTGTAAGCCTTGGATCTGAAATCTGCCATGGTCTTGTACGATCAGGCATCCGGTAGACTATTGATTGATTCAGGGGAGGGCCTGCTGGCACCAGAGACGGCGAGATGATTTGCACTCCATCAGGACATCTGGAACCAGTCAGGGTGTGCCTTTCAGGGTTTGGGTCTTGGAGGTAGACGTGAGTAACATGCTCCTTGTGCAGGAGGTTGTAACAGGACGACTCCCTTAGAGATGGCAGGTTAAGTTCAATGGAAGCAGAAGTCAAAGAGGAGTAGGCGTCCCCATTGATGAAGCCCAAAGAAAGCAGCCAGAGCACAGTACGCATGAAGCCACTCACTTCCTGACGCATGTCAGCAGAAGCCAGCTGGTGGATTGGGATCACTGGCCCTGGAGTGCTGGAGGGGTTCAATTGGCCTCCCTTGCTACGCTGCATCTTCAACTCCCCAAAGGATTTGGTCCTCTCACAAATAGCTGCCTTTGAGAGCCAGGGCTTGAAGCAGACCTCCACTGATTGTCCATAGAATGATTGGCTGAAAAATGAAGGTACCAGAAAGTCACCTTCTCCCGAATAGAGTAAGTTCTGCTGCTGGTGTTGCTGGCCACCTGCATGTATTGCTCGTGATGAGAATTATTCGACAAGCGTGCAATGGAAGCAAGGATATATAGACGAGGTATGGTGCTCATGCGTACCTGCCAAGTCCTCTCTGAACTTAACGCAGGCTCTGTCAGGGGGCAAGGTGACGTTCCTTGGGCAGGGGGAAGGTTCTTTAACCCTTCCATAGGGCCCCACGAAAACAACCGTAAGTATGGAGGACAGAGAGAAAATGTGAATGACCACTGCACATCCTATTAAGGTCCTGCAAAGGCTGCTTATAGTAAGCATCTTCCTGAAGCCAAGAAGAATGGATCGTGAGTCCTGCGTGACTGCCTATCCGTCCCGGTCGTGAGGGACGGGTGTTATAACAGAGGTTATAACAGTCTTGGGCTTGGACTTAAAAGCCAAGAGGAGGTACTGGAGGCACTCGCAATAAAATATGCATCTAAAAGCCGCGAGCTGTCAAACACTCAAACCGGGGGACTTGATACTAGCCGGAAACGTACACTAGGGCCGTGTGCAATATACAGCCCTACACTCTACAGCCCTGCCATTTAATATAACCGCTTTAACTTCCATGAATTACGGGCTCAATGAACACGGTCGATCTACAAGCAACCTGAATCACTGGTGCAGGGTTTCCCCTGCTTCTCTGCGTGATTCTCTCTCTGCTCTCTCTGAAGTACGCTTGCCTGAAAACACTTTGGCTAGTTCCTGCACAGCTTCATCTCCGGCTCCATGACCCTCAGAAGTCAGAACTCCCTAGTTAGAGGCATGCCATTGGACAAGGGCCGATTCAATTACCCAACCCAAGGTTGGCTCCTCCTGGGCGCCTCACAGTGACGGGGGCAGTCGCTAACATAATTAGCTGTGATGCTGACGACCACCTGTCCACACTTGTCTTGATCTCTCTTCAAAATTTGGCTCACAGCCTCACAATGCTGCCAAAGGATTGCCAAAGGCACAGTCGACACGCTGCCAAAGGCAGTAGTTTCCCAATGTTGTCGCCCCACTGCCAAAAAGGCACGCAGGAACACATCTTCACATACATCTGATGCACAAAAGCACAGAGTCCACACCGATTAGCAGCTTGCCCAGTCTTCATGTCTACCTAACTGTGTGCCGCTGCATATTAGGCAGAAAGCATATTGCCTTATCAATTGTGCATAAGCATGACTGTCACTGTAACCAATGTAGTGTCAGCAGATCAATGAAGAGGTGTGGTAGCAGGCCAAACATTGGCAGGCTGTACAGAGCAGGGCAGCTTGGTACTGTACCTGGAACATGCCTCAGATTCTACTGGCTCATAATTAAGCAGGAGCACAAAGCAAGAGCAGGAATTCAAGCAGTGATACACTGCAGTGCCAACTTCAGCTAGAGACCAATACCAGTGTGCAAGGGCGCTCACTGTGGTTGGCGGTAGCGATTCTGTGTCATAAAGTTTGCTTTCACAGCCAGCCATATTGCTTCACAAGCATCTACACAGATACCATTCTTGACGGCAGCCTCCCATCATGAATTGCAGCATATAGGGCTGAACTGACTGGAGCACACGGTTTAAAACCCACATCTGCAAAGAAAACAACCCGGAGCCACCAGAGCAACCCTGCCCAGAGATGCCTAGGGGCTTCATTGAAACCCATCTGACAACCAGCGGGCTCTGAAGCAGGACATGTGCACCAGGTTGAGCTATTGCATAATATGAGATAGATTGCTGCATGGCCTCCATGCAGTGCAGCGCCCGCAACATGATTCCAACCAGTACGTCAGTAAGTATGGAGAGCAGACATGGAGCCGAGACTACTACAGAGCTGACACTACCTGATAACCCAAGGCACCTAAGAAATGACACAGCTAACTTTACAGACAGCATGCCTCATGACTCCCCAACACCCCACTCCACCCCATCGGGAGCCATTGCACCAAGTCTGTCATGGCCACCTCACCTGCTGCAGCAGCTTGGACCAGCAGTTGGCTGTAATTTGGGACCTTGTCATGACAGGATGCAAACACACTGCAGGCAGCCTGCGGGACAACGAAGAAACACACTGATTCATGAACATGCTGTGCTATGGACATCAGCAACTCCTGCACAACATATTGTAGGAGCGATACTTGCAGCTTCCTTCATCTGAGCATAGCAGATACACTGCAGGAAAGAAGGAAAGAAGGACATTTCAGGATAGGTCAGTGTCATAGGGCCCGGCAGGCAAGCTCAGGAAGCACTTGCCCCTGACAATGCTGCTACCCAGGATAGCATAGACACTATCATACATCTGCATTAGCTGAAACACTGTAAAGCAGAAGTGTGCTGCAAGAGCAGTCATTGGCACCATCAATTCTGAATATAAATTGCTATAACAATCTCATATCAGGTAAGCAGCACAACCAAGCAACCACTTTTGCTGCTTCCTAACCCCAATGATAGATATCCTATGCAGATCCTCACAGGAAGAGTCCATTTGCACTCACCCAGAGCTGATAATAACATGATATTTAGCCAGTTGCTTTGGATTAGGGCACTGGCTGCTGTGGCATTCGCTGCTTCTGCTGGAGGTGGTGATGGCTTTGCTGGCCTGGTAACTCCCGCTGCTGCTGCTGCTGCTGCTGTGGTGGCCCAGATTGGCTTAGAGCTGCTGCTACTACTGGCACCTGACTCGACAACAACTGTCCCGAGCATTCTGTGACCAGGCCATGATCTGTTGAGTCGATGGCCTCGGTTGTCTGTGCCTGTCCTGCTCCTGCGAGCTGAGCATCTGCATCATCGTCAACGTCTTCAGCATCTTCAGTGGCTTGCTGAGACCAGGCAGCAGCCTTGGCAAATGCAAGCTGCAGACAGGATCCCACAGATTAGCTTGGTGATGGGAATAACGTTGCTGTGACCAGGCGTTGGAGCCCAAATTGGAGTCCAGGATTTAGGGTTTAGGAACCCTAAACCCTGAACCTCGGGTCTGCAGTGGCTCACCTGTATGTCAGCCATTGGAAGAGCAGAGTCCTCAAAGATGGAGTCATCCACTACTGGAGGCTGCAATGCGAGTCCTGTTAAGCCCTGAGATGCTTCATAAATGCAGGGGCACTTGGCAGACAAGCAAAAGGGCTACCTCGGGAATCGCTGGGAGAGGTTGGGAGTCCTTGACTTTGATAGGATACTCCATTTTGTCCCCTAAACCTTGAAGTACTGTCAACTTTGATGCGAAGCAATGGAGAGCTGCCAAATACAACCACGAGCGTTCTTGCCGGGTCAAACGTGCCTTCTGACTACCTACGCTCCGTCTGGCTGTACAGGGAGTGCTTCGATTGGTGTGGGGCAGGACTACCTGCATGTAACATGTGTGGGAATATTGCAAGGTCGGTCTGCAGCACGGATAACTGCGCAGGCCAACTCAGAAGACGGAATCTGGGCATGCACCTTCACAGATCACCCACGAAGCAGTGGGAACCGGCAGATTGGCCTTGGTACATATCAAGTGAACATGCTAAAGCTTGCCAACACTGAAAGATTGCTGCCTTGCCGCCCCGACTCGAGGCACTTGTCGCACTTCGACCTGGCCCACGTGACCAGCACCTCTCACCAACCCAGCTCACAATCCACAAACCAGCCGCTTCAGGCACATTGCCTGCTATGAGCATGCCGTTGGTTCTCGTTTTATCCAGGGTAACATGTCAATGATCTTGGAAAACAGTAAAGAGCAACTTATAATACGCACTCATGACACGCACCCTGCAGTTGTGCTTACGAGCTCACGCATCCGCTGACTACTGCACCCTGACCAAGGATCGACGTGTGACAGCAACCTCGCTTTTGGAACAGAAGTGCTGATAGGGTTTGTTCTGGTCAGTCCAGCAAGAGCCCTCTGAGGCAGGCCCGTGTCTCTACCCACAAGTCAGCTCCATATAGCCCGCTCCAGAAGACGTTCACTGTCAGTGCAAGGTGCATGGGCACGGCAATGGCCATCCCGGCGCATACCATGCTTGCAGCGGAACCAGTATGACATGCAACCACTCTCATTATTCGGCCGAGTGCTCGTACCAATCACAGCAGCGGCGGTATGAAGATGCAGTGCTCGTTGATTGCCCCAACGGCCTCAATGGACGCCGCCCCTGGTCCCTCTTTGCAGTGTTTGACGGGCATAACGGGGACAAGGTGGCCCGGTTCTTGGAGTCGCACATGGCAAGAGAGGTGGCCGCACGCCTGCACATTCAACCCGTAGGCCGTGGTTGTACTCAGCACGACTACCAGTATGCAGAGCATGTGCGGCGGGTGCTAACAGGGGCCTTCATCTCGTCAGCTTTGGAATTGCAGAGGAGAGGCAAGCGTAGCTTGGTTCAGACCTGTGGCAGTACCGCAACAGTAGCTTTGCAAACAGGGCCGCTGCTGACGGTTGCAAACATCGGAACAACAAGATGCGTCTTAGATGTCGGGCATACTAGTATCGAGTTGACGACGGACCATAGGGTAGGAAACAACGAGTATGAGGAGGCAAGGCTTGCAAAGGGTAAGCGAGTTTGATGAATCCTTGGAGCTTTGTGGCACCTTCTTTTTTTATGCAGATGATTGGTAGTAATGAGTCTTCAGACATAAGCACAAGTCTTTGCAGCAGTGGGGTGGAATCCCCGTACATCCCTGATCAATCTGCTCAACGGAGTGCAATGATAGACGCCCTTGCATTCCCCATTGTCTTTGCACATTTCGGTCCTGAATAGAATCCAAGCTGAATACATATTGATAGAAGGTGGAGGGCATGTGTGTTTGCCTTGCCCTGCCTCATTAAATGCTCAATGGAAGCTTTGGAGTGCCATCTTGTAACAGCTGGAGCTCTTTAACAGTTGATGTTAAAGTCACAAGGGGTCTCAGGCCTTCTTGATCTGTTGTGAGCCTGCTTGTTCGTTACTTTTCAAACCAACATCTTATTCTGCTGCGCTATGCAGCTGGTGCGCTTATTGCGCGCTTGAGGTTTGACTTGTCGGGGCCGTGTGGCAGTACCGAGCAGGGTGTGGGCCCTCTGAGGGTTTGGCCAGGGGGACTGCACATGACAAGGGCATTTGGAGATACTGACTGCGGGCCTGCAGTAATCCCACATCCCAACATAAAGCAGGTAGGTCTTGGACTGATTTCAGAGCTGGAGGTGGGCAGTGGTGGTCATGGTGGTAGGGAAAGTAGACGCAGGCCGAACATGTGTGTTGAGCAATGCATAATGCCCCAAGTACCCTCCCAACCGTAGCCAAAAGCCCCGCAGCTCACCTGGCCGAACATGTGTCTCAAAATTATGGTCTTTGGTGCAAGAGAGACAAGTGCGGTCGATGCGTGTAGACTGTTATGTGCAACAGCAGTATGACTGGCTAGGTGGGAGCAGTGCTTGCAGGTGGGACAGCAAATGGTGTATGTGATGCTGTCTGCCTATGTCTAAGGTGTACGATGTTCTTATTGGAAGGAGGAGGCTGGGAAGTGCAGCAGGAAGCTAGTAAGGTGACATGCATCCTGAAAGGTGGTGGTGTATAGTTCTGGTAGATAAGCGAGAAGGCACCATATGCGCAAGCGGTGGCACAAGGACGCTCTTGCATGGGTGCAAATATTTATTCATGGGACACTGCACATGACAGCGGGCAAAAGCCCAGCCAAGCTACTATTATGCTTCTATGGAAAACCGGCCCAGAGGGTGTGGTGGCACACAAGGGCATTCGAAAAATGCTATCCCAAGTAGGATGTCATGGCATTGTGCTTGCTGCAGAGGGTGGGCTCATGCTGCATTGTGCATGCTCTTGCAGGTGTGGTTGCCTGATCGTGCCACGCGTCTCATCATTGGCACTGAGAGCATATGGGAGGCATTTGACACGTGCTACAAGGCAGCTGCTATGCTGAGAGGGGTGTCTATAGACAGTGCTGCAGCAGTGTTGCTTCAGAAGGCAGCATCAAAGAGGGGTAGTGTGAGGGAGGACATGACAGTGCTGGTGGCAGAGCTGGTACCAGAGGGAATGAGCTCCTTCAAAGATCAGGTGAGACTGGTTACACACCCGGTTCTGGTGACTAAAATGGCTCCCGAGCAAGACGAGCCGTTGAGAATGTTATGGAAAAGCATAGTGATATGCGCTTAACCCCCGCGGTCCAGAGTTTTAGTACCTCCTGGTGTATGTCTCTTATCATTTCGGCAAGCTTAAATCACAAAGAGCCGTCAACACGATTACATAGGCCCGCACTCAGAATGTCAGCTGTTTCAATTGGTTCTGGAAATGACAGGTGGTGTGGTATGCGGTTGTAGCTTGTTCTGACGGTCGTTGGACGCACATTCAATTTTTTAGAATCAACAACTTGCCATCTATCCATTGGCTTGAGTAACATAGTTTGTCTGCAGTGTTGGCTCCTTATTGTGATGACGTCCTGCATGATGTTAAGCATGCATGATATAATCATTGCCTTATCATCAGCATTGAAATAATCACCGCCTTGACAACAGTGTAAAACCGGGAGCAGTTGTGCGCATGTTGACCCTCTGCTACTGCTGCCCTTGCCTTCCTGCAGCTGCAGTTTGACTACTTACGAAGGGCCTCTAGCACGCCGGACGCTGGTCTGGCCCGGCACTCTTGGCTGCCACAACCACTGCTGGCGCGTCTATCCAGCTTTCACCTGCTGCAGCAACAGAAGCAGCAGCAGTCAAAGGGGCAACAGCAGCAGCAGCGATACCGGCGAGTCTCAGTTGACAGCAGATGCAGCACAAACAGCGGCAGTGGCGGTGGTGCTAGCGCTACTGCTACAGTCACTTATGGCAGTAGCATGTCACCGTTGACCAGCAGTAGCACCAGCAGCATCAGCAGTAGCATGAGGAATTGGTTAGCAAGGAGGCTGTGGGCTCGGGAGCAGCAGCAGCAGCAAGCAGGGGGGTTGCAGCGGCAGGAAAGCAGCAGCAGAGGGGCCCTGAGCAACCAAGCCTGTGTTGGCGCCAGCCCTTCACGGACAGCAGCAGAGAGCAGCTCAGGGGTGTTGATGCTGGGTTGCCTGCCGCTCAAGAAGGCGGCAAGCTCAACCAGCAGCTTAGCTACAGGGGAGAGGTCTAGCAGCATCATTAGCCATAGCTGGAAAGCAGCACGGAGGAGCCCCACTGGTTCTCCTGCTGCTGCTGCTGCTTCAGGTGGTAGGGGTGGTGGGTTGGCTGCGGGGCAGGAGGAGGAGCTGGTTGTTCAGGTAACAGCAAAGGTGGATGCTTTGTATGAATTTTGCCAGGGGTATACTGGACCTTTGGAGCAGCTGCTGGTGATGGTGGATAATCAGATGCTGCTGCATAAGATGAAGGTGCTTGGAGTGGAGGGAGAAGACAAGCAGCAGCAGGGGGAGCAGGGGGAACAGCAGCAGCAGGAGCAGCAGGAGGATGGCTCTGGCGTGGATGACCAGGAGCGAGGGAGAGATGGTGATGGGGGCGCAGGGAGAGGTATGGGCAACAGCTGTCAAGTCAGGGATGGTCAGATTATTCGTCTGTGCTGAATAGGGAGTTGAGGGAATTGTAATGAGGGGCACCACTGCAAGAGAGTGGTGTACGATTGTTTTGATTTGAATAAATCTTCGTGAAGAGGGCAGTAGGCGACTTGGGTTGACGTTAGGAACAATCCTCACATGCAGTGCTTCTGGGAGGCTGTTTTTAGGCAGGGTCAAACTTCTTTTGCAGAAGCGGTTGAAGGTCAACCAACGTGTTTGGAGGGAACCACAATAGTGACATTCTCCTGTGGGTGGACGCTGATTCTCAGGGGAAGGTGGCGCTCTCTTGGCAGAAGGTTTGCGCATGCGGCTGGCTGATATTAATGATTGCATGGAAGTTACATGTGTGCTTGTATGTCCGACATGCAGCACGCATGTGTTTTTGCGAAGCAGAAAGATGCTTGAAATGTGGACCTGTCTATCAGGCCCAATAGCATGGCATGCCCATGATTAATGGCATGCGTGCTCATGGTAGATATGCAGGAGAGCCATCACAGAGCACTGCTTGCGAGGCTGTCCTTGCGGAGCAGTACAAGGGCATCAAATTGAAATGTTTGTTTGAGTCGTGTAAGAGTGGTAAGAACTTATCGTTTGGGGGTTGTGGTTAACAGAAACACTGCAGTTGAAGCATATTGCAGCAAACCAGCCTCTTGGCACTGTCACTTTGGGGATTCATATATTGGGTAATGTGGGATGTGCCAAAAGTGGGCCATGGGGTTTTCTGATAATTGCGGTTGTGCTGTGATGTTGTATATCAAGAGTGGGGGCTGCTTGCTGGATGTCCATACAAATGTAGCCCAAGGCGGATTGTGTTGTTGAGTGGACATGTTTGCCAAGCCGCTGAGTGTTGCTGAAATAGCCTGTAGGGCACATTGCCCCAGGAGGCCAACATGGTTGTATTTCATTCTTTCTCATTCAGTTGAAAGTGCTTCCTTAGGTGGGTGTGAAAATGCTGACAGGTTTGAAGATGTCGATCGGAGCAGCACCTCCATTTGTTTGTGGCCCTGGTCGGTGCTTGTGAACTCTTGCAAGCTGGGGTTGGTATGAGAACTGACTGCACAGCACAGCTTTGCAGCTGTGCGAGAGTTTATCGTTGTTTTGGACCCGTTGCACATGGGATAAAACAAACAAAAATTTACTGTGCATGATCATGGGTATGATGCTTTCACTGCAAGGCTGGATCTTGCACCACTGCCCTTACGGCTTTCTGGAGGTGGAAAGCAATTGCTGGGCTGTTGTGCAGCCAGTCAGGCACTGAAGTAGTGAGTTGTAGCCACGCCCTATGTTGCGGGGATGGCGTTCTTTTTTTGATGGTCATCAGCAGGGCAGTGAGGCCAGGAGGGCAGTGTTCTATACATGTATTGGGCTGCAGAGAGAAACATGACTCTGCCCGAGTCAGTCAAGTGAGGGATGCACGCTGTGAGGGGTTCTGATGGTCAATTTAGTTGTGCGTCGCGGATGTTGCATTCCGCTGGGGCAAGCCTGCTGTATTGAAGCCAACTATGCAGTGTGCTCAGAAGGCTGGCTTTGGTTCAGTGCGCGTCCACGGCATCAGATGCACTGCAGGCCGGTCGAGGATAATAATGCTGCTGGCTAATGAAGGTACCGGGGCACATTCAATTGTGCATCTACCATGTGCAGTGTTGTTATCCTGAATTCAGGACGTGGGCTATGGGTGTACAACGAGGTGTTACCGTAGATGCATCGGAGTTGAAACAGATGTCAGTGGGCAACGAACTAAACTCACACACATGCTTATTCTTGTGACCGAGAAGTAGACGGAAGACTTAGCGGTGCGATGCGATCTTCTGTTGCAAGAGTAGGGCGAACCTGGGTGGACATACATCGTTCCGACGTGGATGTAGCCCGGCCCTTGCCGCATGTAGAAGTTCACCCTCAACGACTCCACCCAAGTCAGGCATGCGCCGTAGGTGGACGTTGTTTGACGGGGTATCAATAGAAGAGAATCTATGCATGCTGACGGACGTTTCAGCAGCAGCTGGCCGTAACGAACGGCAGCAGCAACACACACTAGACCCGACACCAGACCCTCTGCCCGACACCCCAGCCTCTACCCCTGCCCCACCGCACCCCAGCTCAAGCCTGCTTTGAGTGGCTGCTATTTAATCCTCCACTGCATCTGCTGCTACTTGGTCGGCGGTATGGATCACTGCAGTTGGTCCCAGCACAGCAGGGGCGGAGGAGAGGAGTATGGTGCTGTCTAAGCTCCCGGACCGGTGCAGGGGCGTAGGAGGTGCAGCTGCTGTCTAAGCTCCCGGACTGTCAGATCCCAGTGCTGCCGCTGCTTCCAAGAGCCGTGTTATGTTGGCTGCCTTATACTGACGGAAGCTCTACTGCTGTTGCTGCCGAACTACAGAATACGCAGAGAAAGGGGGCAAAGCCTCCTTGCATACGATAAGGGCCTTTACCTACTATATAGATAGGCCCACTACCATTCGGATTCCACACTCACCATCTATCTACGAGTAAAAAGTTGAAGGCCGGGATGCCTTATGATATCGCTGTACCCTACCCATCAACTAACTAACCTTGGCTGCCTGTACCCTCCTGCACACCCCCTTGTGCTCCTTCCAATGCTCCTTCAGACATCCATCGCTGCAATACACTGCTAGCTTGCACCCCGTGCACTTGCGGGTAGCCACAGCCTCATCTAAAGCTGCAGGGCAATGGGGATTGTTGCAACCCACTGGCAGGCCGGGACCTCACGCACAAACACATGCAATGCATCAACTAAGGCAACATAGTACTCCAAACTTTTTCCTGTCACTCCGTCAACTGCTGCTGCTGCTCCCTGATCTGCAGCTGACTCCTGTGAGTGCAATGAACACTACTGGCAACTCCAGCCGGGATCTCCTCTGCTCCCCCCTGTTGCTGCCCTTTCCCCTGCAATTGCTGTGTCTGTTGGCAACTCTCCTCTTGTGGCTGCTGCTTTCTCTGCTGCTCCTTCTCCTCCTGCTGTTGTTCTTGCTGCTCTGTTCCCGGCATGCGACTGCGGCTGTTGCTGCTCCTTCTCCTCCTGATTTTGTCCTTGCTGCTCCTTTCCCCCATGCAGCTGCTGCTGTTGCTGCACCCTCTTCTCCTCTCCCTCCTGTGGCTGCTGCACCCCAGCTGCTGCCGGAGTCCCACTGTCAAAGCTGAAGTCACCAGACCTCACACTTTGACCCCCTTCCTCTAACACGCAGAATTGACCCCGCAAAACCCTGAAATTTGCTACTGCTTCCTGCACAGCATCAGGCATGAGGGCGAGCAGAGCATGTGGGTAACCGCCACCACCAGATGCATCACTGGTCGCGCTACTGCTGTTGCCCACAATGGCACCACTACCACCACCCCGAGCTAAAGGAGCAGCAGCAGCCACTGCTAGAGGCCCAGCTATCAACCCAAGCAGCTCCAAGTCGTTTGTCACAGCTGCTCCTGCTGCGGGCACTGCTTGGCCAGCCACCTTATCAGTCCCCGCTCCAGCTCCTGTCGAGCCCGCATCTTGCTTCCCCATTGCTGCTGGTGCTGCTGGTGCTGCTGCTGCAGTCCCTGCTGTGCCGTCCGCCCCTTTGTCCATTGCTCCTCCTGCCACTGTTGCTTCCATGCCTATTTCCAACAAGTACACAGCAAACTCCACACACTCGACCATGCAAGGGTCCTCTTGCAACACCTTAGCAAGCTGCTGCTGCTGCTGCTGCAGCCCTGCTTTTCTGCACATCCTGCTTATGTTGCTGCTGCTGATGCCGCCTGCCATGCTTCACCATGCTGCGTGAGCTGCTGTCCCTGCAAGGCATCTGTTGCGTGCATGTTTCTTTACCCACCCTGCTGCCGTTGCTGAAGGTTTTGCTGGTTACGGTGGTCCCTCCTGCTCCAGACAGCACTGCTCCTGCCCTGCTTGCTGCATCCTCTCTGCCCCTTCCCTCTGACCCCTTCAAGCCAGTACTGCTGCTGCTGCTGTGGTCGCTGCTAGTTGTGCTCTTGGAGAGGGTGCTGGGACAGCTACCAGCCACTCGACTTCTTATGCCCCTTTACCTCCAGCAGCAGCAGCAGCCCCCTGACCACCCACACAAGCTGCAGCAGCTGAAGCTGACGACACAACAGTAGGGTCGGGTCAACTGCTCCATGTGTGTGTCAATTGCTGCGCATGCTCAATAACCAGAAACCGCACCACATGTCCTGCTTTTTCTAACCGCTGCAAGGAAGACCGAACAAACAATTAAGGTGTGGCAACCGCACGGAGGGCTAAACAACACCACAACCCAGCCCGATTCAGCATGAGAAACATGTACACCATTGTTCTTATTCACGTGGACTCTCTAGATGCAGTTAGGAATGCTTCATGCATGGCTCAGCAAGGTCACTTGAGTTTTGGCAAGCTGCCCTCCTGCCATTGGTGACATTAGGATGTCACTTTGCCATCACCATTCAGGCCACCAAGCCCTCATACAGACGCCATGAAAGGTATGTTACCATGGTATAACAAACATAAGATAAGCAACTCATGCAAGCTTGCAACCAACCGACTGTTGCAAGCTGAAGCTCCTCTGCATACAACAAACCTGCTGCAGCACGGCTGTTCCCAACCACCCACATGAGACAGCTCGTAGTCCCTCGTACCAACTGATGAAATATCCTTGCTGTGGTCAACAACATGCATTGCATGCCTTCCCAATGGACCTGTCTCCATTCAAGCACACAGCAAAGAATACCCCCAAGTTTACAACAAAGTCCTCGGCTCATGCTAGCGTTGCAGCTGCCCAAAGGAAACACTGGTGTATCTACTGACTTCAGTACCAAGCTGGTGTGCCTTGAGGGTGCCTCAAGTTCGAACAACCAAACAAGACGCTGCTACACATAGGTCGTGACACCTTAAACTGGACACCTTCTCAAGGACTGCAATCTAGCATGGCTCGGCACAGGCATGTAGTGTTACTGCCAATAGCTAGCTGCCTTTACTGAGAGTGCATGGGAGTGCACAGTAAAAGGATTCACTGGGTCACTAAGCATGGACAGAACTTTGGGATGTTTCGTTCGCAAAATCCCGCACGCAACTTCCACAAGCAGCAACCCAAGGTGCCCTTGCTGAATGTGAGGACCAGCCGGGGAAGCAGCTGGCCCTATTGTAATGCTCACACAGCAATGGCACACGGTGTTTGGACTGGTGATCTTGCATAAGCTTGCAATGGCAACATCTGACAGTTTTTGCAGCCACCTACCCAGTGTGGTACCCACCGCTCACAACAAACAGCAGCTCACAGCTGTGCTGCTTTATGTTTCACACCTTTGCATGGGAATGCATGGCCCCTACTGCACTAGAAAAGTGAGTGAAAAGCAAGAATGCAAATAGTCAGCTCAGCACACGGGCAGGAGTCAGAACAAGTGCAAACTGTACCTGCCTAGTGGAAGTGGTGTTTCAGCGGGCAAGATTTTGCGAAATGTACACACACTGCAGAAGAATAAAGAGCCATGGATTTGCCCTGGCTTTGCAGTCATGGAAGCAGCACACCAAGCACTCTCTGGAACACTGAGACCCACCCCAGATGGAGGCCTGCACCAAGTCCCATAGCAGAGAAAACCCCCAAATGTTTAGGGCCGAATATGTGAGTGTGTCACTCACAGCCTCATTTGTCCACTCTCCTGACTACTTGCTCAGAGTAACGCTAAGGTACGCTTAGTAGTGAGTGGCCGCTGCGGGGTGAGGTGGAAAGATGCGGCAGTGAAAAGAGACCACCCTGATGTGCAGGCAAAATGTTCAAGAAGCCATGCAAAACAATCGAAGAGTGTACTCGGGAGACTCTGCCTCTAGTGAATTCCGCCGGGCGAGATCCCCTTTGCAGAATCTTAAGTCCTGCCTCCCTCGTACCAAGCGTAGAAATCGACCGATGTCCGAACCCAGGATCGAACCTGGAATGTCGTGGTTGCAGGCCGTGGGGTTAAACACGGAACTACTGACCCAACCAGACAAGGCCTCTTGACTCCACGCTGATCATTCAGTCAAAAATTAGTATTACAAATATAGAATAGGGTTTAGCGCGGATGTACCGTTTGGGCCTAGTTTTTGCCATCATACTGTGGCTTCAGCGCAGGCCATGCTTGCGCCTCACTCACGAGCTTTCACTCGGCCAGCTTTCAACTCGGGTGTCAGCACGAGGCGCCATGTGGCAACCGTTCAACGATGCTGCTGCAGCGGGAAGGCATCCCGTTTGGAACCTGAGACGAACATGTATGCATGACCACTTCCCCTTTGCCCTCACATTACAAACAATTGAATTTGTCACTCACAGCCTCATTTGTCCACACCTAACAGCACTGCTCCCAACTCAGATTCCAAATGAAAAGCTAACACGCCACTCCATGTCCATGGCAACCCTTTCTCTCTTCATTTCCGCCCTTTTAACCTGCTGTGTTACCCTGCTGTCATGCTTAGTTTGTTGCAGCAGAAGCCACACCCTCACAGCAATTCATTGACCCACTGGTATCCTGCAATACGTATGGATATGCCATGGGGTGCCGGCTGTGGCACACGTTCCAGAAGTCACACCTTGGCAGCAAAGACTTTGGCTGCAAGCAACTGTACTCGTGCTGTTTCTTAGCACAACCCACCACCTGTCGCAGCTTGCCTTTTATGTTCGGCAGCAGCGACAGACGGACAAACCAGCACGGGCAGGCCCAGGTGCCGCCTTCAGTTGCTGCAACTGGGTGGGTTTACAGCTGCCCTTCAGCTGTACTGATGCTGGTGGCTTCTTATGCAGCTGTGCTCTTCTGCTGCTCTTACCGCCACTGCTACTAGCGATCATCAAAACCGTTGCTGCTGGCTGCGTTTGCAGCTGCTTAGCAGCTGCCCACCTGCTCTCGCTGCGGCCACTACTGACGCTCCCCGTTGGAAGGCGGCTGCACGTTTTGGCCAGCTGATCCTGCTGGTACTAATATTCTCTTGCTGCTGGTTGAGTTCTGCAGCTGTCTCCATGGCTGCTGCCAGTGCTGCTAGTGCGTGATTCCTACTGCATAGGTTCTACTCCTGGTGCCTCTCACCAGCTCTGCTTCCATCGCTCCTCTCCTCTCTTCCCTCTCCTCTAGTCCTTCCCAACCTCCCTGTTACTTCATGCCCATCGTTTATGTTCTTCTCCTCTGAACACCCCCTACTTCGCTTTCCTCCACCTTGTTCCACTGTGCTAGCCCGGGGGAACACCCCTATCCCTCCTCCCTTGCTCTACTTGCCACCCCACCTCCCACCTTCCACACCCCCCCCCTTAGTTTCTACCCTCCCTGCCAACCGGCATTTCCCTTTTTCCTTCCCATCATTTCCATTTGTGCAGGTGCTCTTCGCGGTCCAGGTGCTGATGACTCATGATGCCATCACAGCAACGGTGGCCAGGCCCTGCAGGATCCTGACCACTGTGGGCGCTGGTGCTGCTGGACCCGTGTGGCTTATGCTTCTGGACTTGTGCTGCAGCCCTCAGTGCTGCTGCTGCTTTGCCGATGCTGCAGTTGCTCCCTGCACAGCTGCTGGTGGTTCTGCTGTTTTATTTGCCTTCTTGTGCAGCAATCTTTGGTGGTGCTGCTTCTGGTGCTGGGGAGCTGAGATAGGAGTAGCAGGTGCAGCTGCTGTATGAGCTCTCGGACTGTGCTGATCCTACTGCTGCATCTACCAAGCTACTGTTGTTGGTGATGGGAGCTGCAGCTAGGCCACAAGCCTTCTGCTGCTTGTACAGCTCCTCCTGCTGACAGAAGGGCTCTGCCTCACACTGCTGCAGCAGTCCCTGATTGTAATGCTGCTGATGGGATGTAGAATGAGGAGATGAACATGCTGCTTAACCGTCTTCAATTGTGTTTCTCCTACGGGTAGAGTGCCATGTTCTCTCCTCCTGCTGCTGCTGCAGCTGCCAATGCTACTCCTGCTGGCTTTGGGAGGAAAGCGGAGGACGAGCAGGAGAAGGTGCAGCTGCTGCCTAAGCCTTCAGGCGCTTGGTACTGTTTTGGCAGGTACAAGTGCTCCGCCTCATACTTCTGCAGCTGCTACTGGTACCATTGCTGATGCTGAGATGAGGGAGGATGAGGAGGTGCTGCAGCTGCTGCCTGAGCTCCTGGGCTTGAACTGCTGCTGCTATGGGTGCTTGACATCCTGCTGCCAAAACTCCTGCTGCTGCTGGTGCTATTTCTGGCTATGCTATAAAAAAGCTGATAACATCAGTACTGGAGATGCGGCTGGAACTGCGCCGGTAGAAGTGCTGCTGCTGCTCTCACTGGTCCGGCTGGTACTGCTGCTGCCACTGGTCCGGCTGGTACTGCTGCTGCCACTGGTCCGGCTGGTACTGCTGCTGCCACTGCTCGGGCTGGCCTGCTGCTGCCACTTTGTGGGGAAATGCTGCTGGAGGTGCCACTACTGGTACTGCTGCTTGGTTTAGGACTAAAGACTAAACCCGATCCTGACCCTGCACAGGCAGCACATAATCAGCAGCAGATATTACCTAATTTAGGGTTTATGGGTGAGGCTTAAGGTTTTACCTCCCTAAACCCTAACCCTGCACATGCAGGATATAAGGAACAGACCTGGTTTAGGGTTTAAGTTTTAACATTGAACCCTAAACCTAATCCTGCACAGACAGCTCATTACCAGCATTACCAGCAGCACATATTACGGGCTGAAGGCTGGTCAATACACGGTTCACATGGCATCTTTGGCAATACCATCAAGCAGGACAACCACCAGGCAATCATTACTCATGCCGCACACCCCAACCCCAGGTACCAGCTGCAGAAATTGCAAAGACAGAAGGTCCATGCATCAAGTGCAATGGCCAACCAGCCAGCACCAGTCTCAGGACAACCACAACATAGTTCTTCATGCGCACTTTGCAGGGATTAAGCAATGCCATGTACTGTATGTCATCTGATTTGCTTGCAAACTTCGATGCAGAAGGGTCCTGCTGCAGCCAGTACAGTTGTTTCTTTGCAGCTGACGCAGACCCTGCCGGATCCCGAGGCTGAGCCAGGTGATGAGGTGACACCCGGTGGCACTCTCAGCAGGCAGCAGATAGGCTGCCTGCCTGGGGGCATTGGCAGCTGGCTGAAATCCAATGAGACTGAACTGGGGCCATCCTCAACACGCCGAAACCCGGTTTCGTCTAACCTTAGGCAACTAGGCGGGTTCGGCAGCCCTGCCAAGGGGTTGGGCAGCTCTCTCAGCTTAGGCAGCTTGGTTAGGCCTTGCCTTACGACGCTTGTAATGCTTTCAACCTTGGCAATAATTTTGAAACCAGCCACGAAGCATCACACGTGTTTAGGAATGCATCCTGATAAGGGCTAAAGCGCGGCGCGGCACTCGGGGAAGCTCTGTTTCAGTAGGTTGCACCTTGTACCGCCCTATCCAGCGTGGGTAGGGCGGTACAGGTAGCCACAAGCACTAGGTGGGCTGCAGAAAGGCCACCGTGCTATTGCAAAAACTAGTTGATATTGGGCGGAAGGATGTATTAGGTGGGTGTCCAACCTCGCTCAGATCGTTTCCAAGCACAGGCCATGCCATGGCGTCAGACGAGTTGGCTGACAACAAATTGCATGCCTCTCTAGTTCCCAGTGCTGTTGAGTCATCGGCAATCCAAGAGGCGGAAGAAGGTCGCATTAGCCTCAATTAACACGCCCGATTGGCGACCGCTTGCTGCGCTGGAGCTCATGGCGATCAGGGGAGGTTGTACAACCTCCTCGTCCTGCAGATTTACTTTCGGAAATACGTGGCAGGCAGAAGCATTCGTACAAGGTTCCAGGGCTGGCTGAAGCGCGAGTTTGGCATCACGCAAAGCTCAGCCTCCCGCTGGGAAAGGGTCTTAGAGGCCTGGCAGAATTGTGGCTACCTCGACAAGAGCATGCACTTCTGGGAAACTGTTCAGCAGTATGTCAAGGCAATCCACAGCAGTACTGGCAGGCCGAAATCTGAGCTCTACGCTTTATGCAAGGCCGATGCTTCCTTGATGCAAGCCACCAGTAACAATGAATTCAAGCAGCAACTCGCCACGACTCTGGGCTGCAGCGTTGGTCAGGTCCCAGCTGGACAGCCAGCCTACAGCCAACCGCTCGGTCAGCAGTCCAGTGTTCTAGGGAACAGCTTTGCCCACAACCACATGCCCATGCTGAGCAGTAACCAGGGCAACGGGGCCCAGGTGGTACATCCATTCAGTGAAGCAGCAGAGCGCAGGTTCCTGGACCTCAGCCATAGGCCTGTGCAGGCGCCTGGTGCAGCAGCTCGTAATGAGATCAGCCGTGAGCTTATGCTGGCGATGGACCCTGCAGGAGCAAATGGTCTGCAGCAAGCAAGAGAGCAGGTATGTAGCATTGCCTAGTCCATTTGATGTCAGCCCTTGAGGCTAGGCTCTCACGGTGTGCTGCAGCAGACATGTATCTTTCCAATGTTTCGCGTGGATCTTTTTCACCTTGGCTCACCACATTGCTAAGTGTCACTTGCACTGTATACTTCTAGGGTTGATGATGGGGCAGGCTGTCATAGAGGCATGTATTGCATGTTGGTTTAGTAAGGAGCAGCTGCGGCAGCCGTGGCCCTAGAGTTATTATCTTATTGCAAGAGATTAATAGTACATGGGCAAGCTGTGTATGGTGTCCTCACTCAGTATGGTTTACAAGCAGACTGCAGGGAACGGAAATCCCCAAGGAACCCAATAAGTGCACATAATCTGAATGCTTCCTCCTTGTTCATGTGTCAACTCTTCAAGTGGCAACATGTGTATGCAACCTGAAAGCTGAACCCTGCTCATTTGTGGCAAAGTGCAATCAACTGAATTTGGGCATGTTGCTCTACCTGCTCAGGAACCAGATTGTACTCAAGATGGACAGCATGCAGCCAGCAACGGCAGGGTGGTAGCAGCAGGATCCTTGCATGCTCTTGCTGCTGCTGCCGCTGCTGTCACAGCAGAGGAGCAAAGGCTGAAGCAGTCATTACACCACTATCAGCAGCAGGTGGGGAGCGAGCAGGGGGAGCAACAGCAACAGCCGCAGCAGCAGTTGGTGGGCACAGACGGAGGGGAGCTAGGGTATCAACAGCAGCAGATGGTGGAGAGGGAGGAGGGGGGCCGAGAGGGACAGCAGCAGCAGCAGCAGCAGCAGTTGATGGACACAGACGGAGGGGAGCTAGGGTATCAACAGCAGCAGATGGTGGAGGGGGAGAAGGGAAGCCGAGAGCAACAGCAGCAGCAGTCACAGCAGGTGGGGAACGTGAATAGAGCTAGGGCTGCCGCCGCCGCTGCAGCAAGTTGTGAAAAACAAGAATGGGGGGCAAGAGCAGATGCAGCAGCAGCCGCTGCGCGACCTGGTTGGAGAGGACAATAGGAAGCAAGGGCGACGGCAGCAGCAGCAGCAGCATGCCCCAGCACCATGGCCCACGCAGGGAGAAGCTGAACTAACTGAAAATGGGCGGGAAGATGCAGACCTAGGAGAGAGCACAAGGCAGGAGCAGCAGCAGCACCAGCTGGATGTGAGGGAGGCAAAGGGGGAGCCACAGAATCCGCAGCAGCAGCAGAAAAGAGGGCGGTCAGATCAGGGGAAGGTGGATAACTTGGAGGGGGGGCAAGCTCTGGGGAAACCTGCCAACAGTGAGAATGCCAGCGGAACGAAACGAATGCGGACTGATTCCAAGAAGGTGAGAGGGGTGTCGGCTTCAATGGGAGGGGGTGGGGAGAAGGGTGGGGGTGGGGGTGGGGGCGTAACATGACTAGCACACATGCAAAGGCTAGCAGTGGCAATGAAGGTTCTGCCTTGCTCAGGCATGTGAAGGCTCAGTAGTTGCTTCATGGTACCCATGGTACCTGTAGACTATTTGAACCATTTTTATTAGGCCTGTCACGAAATGTAACAGCATGAGGTGCGGGGTCTGCGGCCCTTTGGGATATGGCATATCATGAAATGTAACAGCTTGAGTTGCGGGGTCTTCGGCACTTTGGGATATGGCATATCATGAAATGTAACAGCTTGAGGTGCAGGGCCTTCGGCATTTTGGGACATGGCATATCATGAAATGTAACAGCTTGAGATGCGAGGCCTTTGGCACTTTGGGACATGGCATATTATGAAGTGTAACACTGGCTTTGAGGTGCGGGGCAGTGGAGGGTGAGGGGTGGGAAGAAAAGGAGGTTGCCGGGGATGTGCACAAAAAGGGGGAAGGAAAGGAAGGGAGGGAAGGAGCAAGGGGCCGGAAAGGAGCAGGAGGCAAGGGGGGGGGGGAGCATGGGCAGGAAAGGAGCAGGAGGCAAGGAAAGAGGGACAGGGGAGGGGAAGTTTAGGTCAGGGGGAGGGCAGTAGGAAGGGGAAGGAGGCAGGGGTGAGAAGGGGATCTGGGTGGGGCGGGGAGGGATTTGGGGATGGAAAAGGGAGGGAGAGGGGAACAAGGCATTGTATAGGGGAACAGGTAGAATGAAAGAAAAGCCCAGACAAGCAGATAGAGGGAGGAAGGCAAGGAACCAATAGGTAGAGTGTGTGGCAATGCAAACAAACCACGGCATTGCCATCCGTTTTCTTACTGGCCTTCTTCTGTTAATGTGCATACAGGGCTCTATGGCCATCTGCAAGCCTTCCGAGCCAGCTGGAGGTCCACCAGAGTATGAGGAACTCATGAAACAAATCAAAGACTTGCAGCGGCAGCTCGCTGAGGAGAAGCTGGCCAGGCAGAACGCAGAGCAGCGGGCGGATAAAGCGGCAGCAGCCATCAATGGTGCTCTCAAACATGCAGCAGCTTTACTCAACCCATACCGCATCTGAAGAGGACAAAGCACGCAGGAACTATTATCAGTAGATGGTGGAGGGTAGGGCTGAGCTTGACCAAATGATAGCAGACGCAGTTGATGAGAGCCATGAAGGAAGCCATGAAGCAGCAGAAGGAGTGGGCGTATGAAGTGGCAAGCCGTCACATTAGGGTGCTGGTGATGGGGCCACCACAAGCAGCCCGAAACTGGTTCTATGACGGGTTTCCGCCAGCAGCAGATGCAGATTAGTGGAAGGCTCAGCTGGCTAAGGCCGAGATCAGTGCATACAATATGATGCCGATGTACTTGGAGTGCGAGAATGAAGCTGAGTGGTGGAAGATGCCTACGAGGGTTTGAAGTGAGTGCTGTTTGTGAACCATCTAAGCATGGCTGCCAGTATGCTGTACTAGTACAGCTGTTTGTGCAGCGAACTCAATTGTGCAAATACATGCTGCCCGGTGCATGCAGTTGACATGAGGTCGGGTGGTTGCTGTAGTTGTCTACAAAAGGAGTGGGCAGTGCAGCTCTGTTCTTATAGGGTAAGGCTCCACCCTATAAGAACAGAGCTGCACTGCCGAGGTATTGTCCATAGTTGGTTAAGAAAAGTGAGCGCGCTGTGGTTGGTAGGTGGTGGTAGCTGGAGGGTGAGGATTTTTGAATCCGAGATGCAGCTGCTGCTGTGAAAGGTGGTTCATAGCTGCTGAAAAACATTGCTCGCACGCATGAGTTGCCTGATTTAGACTGAGTTGTCAGACTTCTTTGAAGGCGTAGGCAAGCCGACACCCAAGCAGTACACGGTACTGAGTAACCAGCTCGCAAAGAGT
This sequence comes from Pseudopediastrum boryanum, assembly GCA_963556185.1. Classification (NCBI taxonomy): domain Eukaryota; kingdom Viridiplantae; phylum Chlorophyta; class Chlorophyceae; order Sphaeropleales; family Hydrodictyaceae; genus Pseudopediastrum; species Pseudopediastrum boryanum. Next base: position 9,006,171 of record OY744501.1, on the reverse strand, counting down.
GACATGGCAAATTGAGGAACAGTCAAGATAGGCATGGCGGCCTGCGGAATATCTATTTAAAGTTGCAAATCGTCGCTGGCATCTTTAAGTTGCGTGTCCCGTGTGCGTCTTGTTCATACGCACAACTTGAAGTGGCACCTGTGCCTTCTCGGTTGTAAGGCAGAAAGCTCCAAGATATTGCTCTGGGCTACGTTCATTTCAACAAGGGCGCCCGCAATGGAAGGTATGCACTAGCATTGTCAAGCTCAGTCTTTGCCTTGGTCCATACCGTGACAAGGGAAAGCTCGGCATGATCGCTTCTTTGTAGTGAAGGAGGCGCATATCAATTGCAATAGCTCTCTTTGCTAGATCTGTCCGCGCACACCTCATGAAATTCTGCCGTGTGACCGCAGGACTTGAAGTTGTGCCAAACGAAGCAATCTCCCAGCTTCCTTCCCTGGACCAGAACTCCATAGCTGCCATCTTTGGCTTCCTCCCCCAAAACTCCAAAGTCCTCGCTGTCAAGTCTCTCAGCACCTTCTGGCGTGACTGGGCCATGCTGCGGCTGAAAGACAGAGCAAACGAAGTGTCTGGGTGGGGTCCCCTGTGGGCCCTGAAGCAGCGGGGCATTGAGCAGCTAACCCCAGGGCAGCAAGATGCAGTCATGCGCAGCTTGGCAGCAGCTGGCGATCAGGAAGGCCTCACATGGATGCATCAGCAGCTGGGAAGGCTACCTACATCTGTAGCAATGGCAGCAGCTGCTACTGGACAGCTAGGTGTACTACAATGGGCTAAGAAACATGGCTGCAGCACAGGCGGAAGACATGTGTTCCAGGCAGCTGCATGTGCTGGCCATTTGCACGTCATAGAATGGCTGGAAGGGGAAGGGGATCTTTATTATCCAAGTACGCAAGTGGCGCAAAGGGCTGCAGATTTTAGTGGCAACGTTCATATGCTGAATTGGGCTAGAGGCAAGGGGTATGCCACAGACCCCATACTCTGCAGATCTGCAGTGGCAGCAGGGAATCTGGAGGCCTTGAAGGGGGTTCAAGAAGGAGGGACAGCGTTAGGCAGTGAGGTGTGCTTTATAGCAGCTCAGCATGGGCAGATCGAGGTCCTGAAGTGGCTGAAAGAAGAGGTTGGGGAAACGTGGGATGCCGAGTACTGCTTGAAAGGTGCTACGATGTATAACCAACTTAGAGTCCTGCACTGGGCTGTGAAGGAGGGTATTCCTTTGTTGCAGGACACATGTGTTATAGCAGCTTTTGCAGGGCACTTGGAGGTGCTGCAGTTTGCTCGGCAGCAGGGCTGCCCTTGGGGTTCTGATACCACCACACAGGCAGGCAGAGGAGGCCACTTGCAGGTGCTGCAATGGGCCCTAGAGCATGGGTGCCGTTGGACACATCACGCATACTATGATGTAGCAGCAGCAGGCAAGCTAGATGTACTGAAGTGGGCTTTAAAAGAGCGGTTGCCAGGGGAGCAAGAGACATGTGACGGTGCTGCCTTGGGAGGTCAATTAAAGGTTCTAAAGTGGGCTATGGAGAATGGGCTATACTGCAATTCGCACACCTGCTGGCTCGCAGTAAATCAGGGCCATGTTGAGGTTCTGAAGTGGGCGAGGGAGCATGAGTGTTCCTGGGATAGGGGGGCCTGCATCGCAGAAGCAGAGAAGGCGGGCCTGGACCTGACGGGCGTTCCAGGCTTCTTTCAGCCAATATACAGCAATCCAGGGTTTCAGCATCGTAGCAACTTGAGGCGGGCATGGGGTTGGGTCTGCAGGCAATTCAGCGATTAAGGCATTATGCCACTAGTTAGAGTTTATGGTTTTCATGCAGTATGTACAGTTGGCTGAAAGACTTGGTGTGTTAATTAAAGGCGGGAAAGTCAGCTACAGGTGATGTTACAAGACGTGCTTCTGTTGTGTTCATCCTGTGGTACATGACTGTGGTCAGCGATTCCTAACAGTACCCGGACCCATGGTATCTTCCAAGGAGCGATGGAAGCTGGGCTGCTGCTGATGTGCTGCCTGCATTTTATAGGTTATGTGTTCCACCTGCAGTGCAGATCGGTGGCTCTGTTCGTGGTTCAAAGAAGTTAGTGGCGCTCTTTCTTTGCATATTTATGGTGGTGGTGATTTGGAAGGAGGGTCCTGGTCTGATTAATTATTTATGAAAGTGTGTTTGGTTGGTGGTTTGCATTTGGAGCTCAGCTGTTGCTGCGTGATGGTCTTGCAGCTCCTTTAGCAATTTGTCAGTCCTTGCTTTAAATGGTTGGGCAGCCTTCGCACTGCAGCAGTTATATGTCTGCTTTGCTTTAGGTAAGCATGTGCGTCCCTGCTCATTGGGGTCACTGCACTATAGCCTGTCATGAGCGCATGCATTGGTCTCCATGTAAGTAGCTGCAGTACCCAGTCGACACGCCGTTGGAACGATGGAAGCAAGGGACCATAGCAGGCAAGCCTGGCGGTTTGCGAGCTTGGGGATGAGTTTTCTGGTGGTCAAGTTGACAGCACCGCAATGACACCTAGTGATCGGGCTTATGATGCTTCTATGCACTGTGCATTGGTTGACTGCTCAGCAGTGGTGTGTAGTGAGCACTGGCTAGGCAGACAGCATGCTTGTCGCTTGTTGTCGTGCATGTATGATATTTGACTTGACCAGCAGCACCAGTGCTGCTCCTTTCTGTCCAACAGACTCATGCATTGTCTGCCGCCTGAGGTTTTGAAAGCTTGGCTGCCTGACGGCTTGAGGTTTTTGAGCTTGTTGGGCGGCATCCATAGGTGCGGGGCCTATGGCACTTATTGCTATGGCATATCATGAAATGTAATAATAATCCATATGCGGCTGAAATGCCAGATGTAGGCGGTAGAGTACGAGATGTGATCCGTGTCTGCTTAAGTTGGTCGCCGTGTCTGTATATGTGATGCATTTGACTGCGGAATGACAAAGTAATTCATCCGATCAGACTCGAAACTGACTTTGACCAGAATGATGGGACTCCGATTCAAACAATATTCAAATACTGCGGACCCGGCTTCCGGCAGCAGAAGCGGCGGCCACGTTAAGCCCGAATTAGGCCCTACTGTAGTAGGTAGGCCCACTACGAAATTGAACAATTTCAGACTGTACCAGTTACGGGTCCTGGGGTTCGCCGAGTCAAACGGAGTGCCTGAGCAATTGTGACGGCTCCTGAGCGTGCATGCGCACCTAACGTGCACCGGGGCATCGTTCTGGACTCGTGCTACTACTCGCTTCGATCGCATGCACCGGCTCGCCATGCCCACTCGAACCCGCGTGGCCCTCCGGTTCATGGCCCGCTGGCTACACTTTAGTGCATCCACGCTGCACTGCAGCAACGAACATGCTTGCGCTGCCTCTGTTGGCTCGCTCTGTTGTGCCAGCCGGTTGAATCGATTGCCTTACATCCATCGAACCTTCAGCAGCAGGCGCTAGAGTCCTCAGGGACCGAACGCAGGTACCAAGCATGTGGGCAAACTAGGGGCAATCTATAACCTTGATTGACTCGATGGGCCGCTGGGGCAGGCTTGATGAAGCTTGGCAAAGCTTGACAAAGCTTGACAATGAAACTTAAGGAAGCAAGCTTGATGAGTGCTTGAATGGGATGGGGCAGTTTGATTGGATGCTTGACACACCTGCTGCTTGCTTGCCCACGGTCTGCTGTGACGCCCAAGTTAGGCTGCACCAGCAGCCAGCTTGCTTGGCTGGCGAGGCTGGGCGCATACACTAAAAAGCAAGCACAATCGTATCTTTCTATCTCACTCGTTGGATGGCGGCTGCTCATCATGATTACTGCTGCTCATTCCAGCTCATCATCTGACTGGAATGCAAAGCCCACATCCTCCACAGGCGACTCGGCGGGCGGGGGGGCCGGAGCACGGTTCTTCTGGGCTGGGTAGTTCTTGGCGGCCCACGTGTGGATGTACCATTTCCGGATGATGTTGTCGAGTGCTGCCACCTGCTTGCGGGTCAGCGGGACTCCTGAGTGGAGCTGGTGGTACCACCTCGCCACCACCGTTGGGTCAAAGCTGCTGGCCACGGGCTTTCCTTTGGCCTTCATGGCGTGATGCCAGTCAAGGATGAGCTGGATCTGCTGGCCTGGTGTTCGGGATGCCATGGCTGCTTGCACAACTACCTGGTATCCCGGGGGGCCTTAAGTGGGTTGCGGCTAGCCGGTCGAGCTGCAGGTCACTCACTTCGCCACTCAAATTGGACAAGAGCAGGGTTGCAAGCGTTAGACAGCCAGCACTTCACTGCAGCTGCTGCGTACTCCCACTAGCAGGCTGTATGCTGGCACTCACCATCATGAGGTTTTCCCCATGCCATCACTGCTGATGCTTTCCACCCTCCCATAGGAGTAATAATGCCCTATTCAGATTATTCAGTTATTCAGACCCTGGTAGCATGAGGAATTTGGACTGGTTTGAAAAAAGTCTGAATAATCTGCCCCCTTTCGGATTATTCAGATTATTCAGAAATGGTAGGCTGAAATCCTCAGTAGCCATGCAGTCTGGAAATCGCACAGTCAGGTGGGCTGATAGTGATGCATGGTTGCCCATGCCCGTACTAGTGAGATTGGCTTACACGATGGAGGGCCCCCGCATTGTAGTGTTCCTTGGGCCATTACATGATTTTGGATGGAGGCAGGCAACAGGGACTTGCAGGGCCGTTCGCGCTCAGTCGCATCCCAGCTTGGCACGCCTTACCCAGGGCGGCACCGCACCTACCTCTGTTCCATTCAATGTTGCAGGGCTGTTTACACTTTCATGCATGGGTGCCCTTCGACCAACACCATAGGGTGCCGCCCCCTTCTAGTGCTGGATGAGGAGGGCTACTGGATGATGTGACATCCTCATATAAACTGGCTTTATAGGTCTTTATAGGTTTTCAAAACCTATAAAGGGGGTTTTCATGAGAATCCCTCAATAGCTTTATCGATTTATAGGTTTTATAGGTTGTTGAATGAATGTATAGGACAGAAAAAGAACAAGCAAGGAGGTGAATTCACCTTTGTGTTTCAGGCAGGTGGATGGGCAGGCATACCTATAAAGCACTGTGAGGTCTGAATTTCAGAGTGGCTTTATAGGTTTATAGGTCCCCCTCCTCTGCCATGGTTGCTGCAACAACCTCACACTAGCTAGCTGAGAAGTGAATGTACAACTACTTGGGGCAGCTGATGGTATGCTCCACGCACCCACCCCAGCCTTGTGTGAAGCCTGCTGGCCGCAAGGCTTGGCCTTGCGTTTCTTGGTGTTCTTGCAGTGCGAGTCAAATGGGTGCGCCGCTCTATTGTTGTTGCTCATCTGTTGGGTATGTAGTCTAGTCAACTATTTGTGCCTACTTGGATGCACCGAGTCTGAAGGCACTCTCACAGCCGTATGTTTACACACCAAACTCAACCACACACTATTCCTCTGTCAATGCATACACCAACCATGTGATTCACAGATCATCATCCCGGCTATCCCCAACAGCTGTTGTGGGGCCACTGCTGCTGCTTGCAAGCTTCCAATTGGCCCACCTCCATTTTGGCCAATCATCACAACATCATCATCAGGGTCCCTCTTGCGCAGCCCATAGCGCACTGCTACAGTGGTATCTTTCCCCTTTCGAGTTTTGGCCCCCTTGGTGCCCTTTGGGTAGCCAAGCGCGTTCAGTTCAATCGCCAACTTCATCTCAGACTGGTTGTACTTGAGGCGCTTCTCCCCTACGCCCCTCTCAAGCAGATCCTCTTTCAGCTCCTTGAAGGGGACCCAACACTCCATGGAGGGCTGCCTGTTGGCATCAAGCACGGTGTCGTATGCCATGCTCAGCAGGCCCTTCAGCCCAGCTTCGCTGACCACCCATTTGTCGATGGCTGCAGTCACACTGCTTGGGATCTTGTGCCCCTGCTTCTTGTAAGTCTGGTAAGCATCCAGCAGGATGCTGAGAAAGGCAGATTGATACTCTGGTTGGAAAAACAGGGCCTTCAGGCCTTTGTCCACTGGCTTCTCAAAGTCTGGCCTGAAGGGGTTGGGGTGCTCAAGGAAGCTGACTTGCTTCTCAAACACGCCCCCCTGCCTGTCTACGAAAGCCTGGTCACAGGGCTCGATTTTGGGCACGTCGTTGCATGAAGCGAAGATGGTGGACCTGTTGATGCAGATCTCCTCATCCTTGTGGTTGGTGCGCAGGGTCAGGCGGTCCCCTCCACTCACCCCCATCTTGAAGAGCACACCACACAGGGTGGCATTTGGGGGGGCCTCGCTGGAGAGGGCGATGCGCAAGTCCACAATCATTTTGAGCCAGCTCAGCTGCTTTGCTGCATCAGCGCCGCTGTTGTTGTTGCGCTGGAAGCCGGCTATGTCGAAGGTGCATGCAAAGCTCCCACAGGAAGAGATCAGTGCGTCCTGCAGGAGGCCCTTGCCCGTCGAGGTGTTGCCCACCATGATATACATCTTGCGCGCCCGGTAGTCCCCCCAGAGCGCCCGGGCCAGCGCGATGCGCTCGCATAGCGACACTCCATCAGCGAGTTGTTGCTTGGTGTAGGGGTCCTCCCACATCACCTTGAGCAGGTGGGCTTTGGCCTTTGACTTGTGGCAGCGGTCAAAGATGCGGTCAATGCGCCCCCTGAAGACCAGCTTGGGGTCAAACCCGGGCGCAAACTTGTCCGTCTCAAAGTCGTAGATGCCGTCCTTGAACAGGAGCTTGCCCTGGCTGCTGTCCAGGCTCTTGGCGTAGAAGTCCTTGTCCGCCTCAATGTGGTTGGGCACCATGCTCAGCATCTTCTTCACGTTGACGGAATCGCCACCGTAGTTTACTGACCCGTCTTTGAACAGTAGGTCTTGCTTGTGCGCGTGCACCGCCTTCTGAAGGTCTGCTTGATTGCAGCCCCACATCCCTGTCTCTTTGTTGAACAGGTGGATATCGGAGCCAACCAGCCTGAAGTTCTCCCGGCCGTACAGGCTCACAAACACCTCGGCAGCGTAGTCATCATCCACCAGCGGCTCAGGTGCCTCCATTAGCTCGCTGTAACGGCTGACCATGGGCTTGATAGCAAGGTGGAAATGGCACCCAGTTCTCTCCCGCACCTCTTCCTCCACCTGCTGAGCCAGGGCGCTTGCATCCTCGCATGGCGCCAGCCGCCGCACCAGCAACCCATCGTATATCAGGCTGTTTACTTGGCGCCCGCGCTTCATGAAGCAGGAAGCGATCTCCACCAACAGCTTCAGCTCCTTGCGGGTCATCAGGTAGTGCAGGAAGGTCTTCTTCCCCTTGAGCTTCTTGGCGCTCTCTGCGAGGCTGGCGTACTCAGGCTTGGCCATGAGCAGAGTTCCCAACAGCCGGACCTCACTCCTCAGCTTACTCAGGTAATATCCGCCCTTTCCCGGGTTCTGGTACCTGGGGGGGTCGCCTCCGTTTAGCACAGCCACCACGGCCTGCTTGCGCTCCTCGTACGTGCTCAGGCCGTAATCCTCGCCTATCTGCTCGAGCACGGCCTGCCTGTTCTCCACGTACTGCCTGAGATGCACTGCAACGTCCCCGAGGCCTGCCTCCTGGCACTCCAGCAAGAGCATGGTGGGGTGTGAATTCTTGATGTCATAGTCATCACAATCGTCTGCGATATAGTTCCTGATGTCCACGGGCAGGGTGCCCAGGGTTACATCGCCGTAAATCCTGCCCAGGCCCTGCTCTTTGCCTGCTGGGTTCTTCTTGATGGAGAAATCGTACTTGGATTCCACATGCCACCTGCCCTCTGCGTCCTTGCAAGCGTGCTTGAGGAAGCGGGCCAGCTTGTTGCGGTGGTCCTTTGGCACTGCGCCACTGGTGGAAGCCATCAGCTTATCAGCTTTGTCCTTGTTGAAGTACTCTCTCAGGCACCATTTCATGCCTGGATAGCTGAGGGCCTGCTTCAGCGTGTCCACTGAAGTCAACGCTGGCATACTGGCAGTTCCATCCTCAACATTGACGGCAAGGGGGTCCATACTGCTATTACTGTCACACGGTCTTGGGTAGGAAGTTTTTTGGATTGGACAGACGCGGGCTGCTGTAGGCTCCATTTCCTGACGCAACCTTCTCAGGCTGGCTGCTCCTTAAGTGGGTTGCACAAGGCCCGGCAGACGGTGAATTATGCTGGGGGGGGGGGTCCCACGCCAGGCTCAAGCGCAATTGTGCACAGCACCCCAGTCCCCCCCCCCATGACCCGTGAGCCTGCCACCTGGCTGCATACCTTGTTGGTGTCACCGTAGACTGCTAGCTAGCTGTGGGGGGCTGAGAGCATACCTGTAGCAGCCCTTTGACCAGGATTGCCCAGTGGTGCTGCGGGTAGGTGGGCTTGGCAGGGTCATCATTTTCACCTCTGGATTAAAGGGGGGCTGTTGGTGTTGTGAAATTCTAATGTAAATTGGCTTTATAGGTCTTTATAGGTTTTTAAAACCTATAAAGTGGGTTTTCATGAGGATCTTTCAATAGCTTTATCGATTTATAGGTTTTATAGGTTGTTGAATGAATGTATGGGACAGAAAAGAAAAGCAAAGAGGTGAGAATCACCTTTGTGTTTCAGAAAGGTGCAGGGGCAAGCCTACCTATAAAGCAATACAGGATCTGAATTTCTGAGTGACTTTATAGGTTTATAGGTTCCCCCCTCCCTCTGTTGTGGCTGCCACAAAAACCTCAGACTAGCTGAGAAAGGTACTAGTGCAGTCCCTGCTGTTGTGTCTGACTGGATGCTTTTATCTGTGAACCTACAGGTTGTACTGTGGCATTGGCGCCTGCAGCAGCTGCTGCCTGCTTTGCAGCCTTCTTGCGGAGATATGCTTGCCTCCAGAGCTCTTGGTATCTGGCGTAGTTGGCACGCACTTTCTCAATTGTCCGAGCCCGTTCCTTCTCACGAAATGCAGGGTCGCTGTGGTATCTGCGCTTGTAAGAGGATGCCACGTCATCATGCGCAGGGCTTGTACACACATCCATGCTTGCAGAAACAGGGCCTGTCATGAGATACGAAGTAAAACAATGTGGTGAAGGAGTACGCAACGCCACTTGTGTCCTCGCAGCTGTGATCCTGTCTGAACTTGCTAGCTGCCGGTTCCAAACAGTCAATGTGATGAGCCTCCCAGTGACTCCTTTGCCTGCACAGCCTTTTATGCATAGTACAAGCAGTTGGCTTCCCTAGCTGCAGTTACTTGACTGTTGCTTAGCTTGACCAGCATTTGACCGTCGGCTGAAGCCAGCCATATCACTTTGAGTCTGGATTCATGTTCTTACATGTCAACCATCCTACTTACACGGACCGTGCAGACCATTAGGCCCCCACATCAAGTGGGACTTGGAACCATCCCCCACCACATCACAAGCAATCCAGTGGACAGTGGCAGCCTAAGACTCGTACCAGCACACCCGGGCCGTTCCCAGCCAGGGTGCTATGCCGCACTTGGTCCTGCAGGCAGGGCAGCTGTAGGAACGAGCCACCTTGAAATGCTTGTCCCTACATGCCACACACGTGTGCTTCTTGCACTGAGCGCATGCAACCAACATCTTTCCGTGCAGCTCAAACTTGTTTTCCACCTGGCACACTACGCATGGCTCCTCAGGGGCCACGGTCTCCAGCGTGGCATAGCAGCGGAGGCACACCCCGTCCTCTAGGGGTGCCCCTGAAAAGCGTAGGTGACAGACAGGGCACTCACTCATGTGACAACCAGCAAGTAACTCGGCTGCATTAGCAGCTGAGCTACAGGTATAGACATGTGACTTGACTCCCAAGTGTTTCAAGACCTCAGGGTGCAGTGGGAGGCTGGCATAATACCCGTCTCTGTCCACACTGCCAAACAGCTCCTCTGTCAACTCCTCTAACTGCTCGGGGAGGATGAGGGCCACTTCAAATCTGCCAGTCTTCAGGCGCCTGGCACAAGCCACTGCATCCTCCTGGCAGCCAGGGCCCATCACTATCCAGTCGCTGGCAGGAGCCAAGGCCTCCAAGACCTTCTGTATGCGTTTAGGCATGGTTGCTTTGTCTATATGCTGCTGCCTCCCTGCATGCTCAAGTGGGTTGCGTGGCTGCCATATGTATCCTAAGATGCAGCCATACTTGCCGCTCTTTCCCTCTGATCAAAGCACTTAAGGACTGACCATCTCATGGCCCGCTGGCACCAAGTCAGCCCCTTGGCTGCATACTCATTTGGTGGTACTACCTGCTGCTAGCTATAGGGTGGGGCTGATAGATAGCAGGCATGGAGCCTGTGACCAAATTGCCCACTCAGGTTTGCCGCCGGTAGGTGGATGGGCTGGCTTGGCACCGGTTTCCAGCTATAAAGGAGGTGGTGTGAAGTTCTCATTTAAACTGGCTTTATAGGTCTTTATAGGTTTTCAAAACCTATAAAGGGGGTTTTCATGAGGATCTCTCAACAACTTTATAGATTTATAGGTTTTATAGGTTGCTGAATGAAATGTATAGGACAGAAAACAAGAAAGCAAGGAGTCGATAACACCTTTTGATTCAGGCAGGTGGATGGGCAGGCCTACCTATAAAGCAATTCGAGGTCTGAATTTCAGAGTGGCTTTATAGGTTTATAGGTAGCCTCCGTCAGTTGTGGCTGCGGCGGTATGGGGCCTGCGGGCGGCAGGAGCCGCGAAGAGAAAAAGGTTGCTGTGAGCCTCCAATTGCCTTTGTCTACCTTCGGCAGGTAGGTGCTCTGCAAGTCCGCCCTGAGGCTTCTGCTGGTGACTTGGCGCCTGTGTGCGGCTACGTGTATGCATGTAGATTGATCAAGGTTGCTGCAAGCTCTCAACGGTGCTTGTGTCTACGTTGAGCAAGAGCTCAGTTCCCACCTAGTGTGATCTAGTTTTCAGTGAGGTTCCTGTGGCGCCGCCCTGCGTGCTGTCGACTGCCTAGTACTACACTAATTCAAAGCCACAGTATGACAGACTCAACTCCACGGCTGTGAACCGCAGGAGCCAGTTGGTGCCGTAGCCATGTCACGCCTGCCAATGAGGCCAGGACAGTCGTACAATCCACCTGTGCCCCGGATTACGGAAGCCCCCCTTGCAGGGGCCACAACGGGGTGATGGAAAGTACCCGCCTAGGCACCTCATAAGCAAAGGAGACATGCTTTGGCAAAGGAGCAGAGCGACAGCACGACACCATGACGTTCACGCGAGAGTCTTAGTGTGCCCGGCGCAGCACCAGAGTGCTGGCTCTTACGGCCACCAGTGTCTCCGCACATGTTACTTGTCATGAGGAAGGCCTAAGCCTACACCCACGGTAATTTCACTCAGCACGGGTCTAGGCTATCCCAGTGTGCTGGTGTCGGGCCGAGGGCCAACATAAGCTCCGTGGGTGCCGCTCACCGAACAGTGAGCTCGCCCCCCTATAAGTGGGTTGCGCCTGGGGGCTATAAGTGGAAATACGTCAAAAACTGCACATTTTTGCCCAATGGGGCCCTGTGACTTTGCAAAGCTGCTGGATGCATGGCTGCAACTGCCTGGCTGCACCCAGCAGCTTGGCCCTGCTGCTACAGTGTTTGACCCAGCGTTGACCATGCTGGAACCACCACTGGCCGCTGCACATAAAGGGATGGCTGCAAATGTTTGCTGCGAGGCTTCAAGTGCTTTTGTGTCCTTGCTCTTTGAAAAGCTAGTGCCGCCCTGTGCTGGATGGCCTAGTAGTGGTGCTGCTGTTTGCCCTTTTCCCAGCGGTTTTTGGTCTAGCCCTTTTCCCGCTGTACGTACCAATGTGCACTTAAAGCTAAAGGTCCACCTGTGTGCAGCGAGGCTTCAAGTGCGTTTGCATCCCTGCGGTCCCTTGGAATGCTCTGCCGCCCCTACCTGGCTTGCTGTTACTCAGAACCCAGACATGCTTCGAGTAGAAAGCGGGCACAAAGCTAATACTTTGCCTTCCAGGCTTAAAGTGCCTTTGCTGACTTTCAGAACGGCCCTGCGGTCTCTACAGGCCCACCTGGCTTGCTTCATTCTTGCTGGCTGCTGACAGGTCTAGCGGGAAAGCGGGGGTGTGCAGCTCGCTGGACCGCTGGCAGAAGGTCAACATCTTTCACCTCTAGGCTTTAAGTGCCTGTGCCACCTTTGAGAACGGTCCTGCGGTTTTGAACTGGGCCCGGGCCCCACCTGGTTTACTCAAAAAGCTTTTGGGTAGCTGACACTCAGGTCCAGCGGGGAAGCGGTTACAGCCCGCTGGACCGCTGGCAAAGCTCAATACTATGACCTCCAGGCTTCAAGTGCCTTTGTTGACTTTCAAAACGGTCGTGCGGGGTTCTACAGGCCCACCTGGCTTGCTTCATTGTTGCTGGCTGCTGGCAGAGGGAAAGCGGGGGATGCAGCCCGCTGGACCGCTGGCAAAGCTCAATAATTTGACTCCCAGGCTTTAAGTGCCTTTGGCAGCTTTGGTAACGGTCCTGCGGTCTCTACAGGCCCCCAACCTTGTGTTGCTGATTCTCAAAAACATGCTTTTGGGCAGGTCCAGCGGGAAAGCGGTAGACAGCGCAGCCCACTGGACCGCTGACAAATAAAGGCCAATACGTTTACCTCCAGGCTTCAAGTGCCTTTGTTTACTTTCTAAGCTGTCCTCTACAGGCCCCCCCACATGGTTTGCTGATTCTCAGAGGCTTTTATGCTGAATGGTGGCTGCATGCATGTTGATGTGTCCAAGTAGATAGGTCCAGCTAGGAGGGTGAAGCTGTGGGCTATAATAAAATGCTTTGGCAGGCTCACTGAAGTCCTCAGGTGTTTTGCTGGAATGTGGAGGCGAAGAACGGGGGCTGGGTAATTTATTAGAAACGGGAAGTGGTCTTTTGTGGTGGTCCATACTCTCATCTCACATCACAGCTCGTTACACAACCAAAAGGACCAATCACATGCCGGCAGCTCCGCGCTCCCACACGTGCCTGCTGCGCGCAATATCACGCTCCACCTCCGGGCCGGTCAGCAGTTTGACTGGCCTGTCGAACAACTTGTTCTCAATGCATGCCAGCTCTGCACAATCATCACAAAAAGACCCCCCAGGCCTGCTGGCTCTCAGCGTCCCCTCTCATAACGCCTGCAAACACCGCATCTGTGTTCACGGCCTGTGCCCGCCGCTTCAGGAGCCGGTGATGCTGCCTCAGCCAGGCTTGGCCTCTTGCATTGGTCCTCACGACCTGCAGGAGGCGGGTGAAGCCCTGAAGGTCAACCTCCACCAGCGTGTCCCTCGCAATGCTGCTTTGAATGTAGCACTTCATGTTGGTGGTGGACTCCATTGTTTCCTGGCACATACCCTCTGTGGTGCTGGCTGGCCCTTAAGTGGGTTGGTCAAGGGCCAGGGGTAACAAAATGCTGTTGCTAGTGCAAAAAAATCTACACGCCTGCAGGACCAAAAAGGATCTGGTTTGGATCCACAACAATTCAACAATGCACTTGAGGGGCACATGGCCCTGTCTTGTCACAGTGTGAAAATGGCCCACGACGTTGCAACAGAGATCCTCCGGCTCTCGGCCAGCCAGCACAGGCAGGAGCTTGCCCAGGCCGAGCGTGAGCGCAAGGAGAGCCTGCACAGCTGGCAGATGAGACTCTGCATTGCCCACTCCTACAAGTACGGCCCTGCCCAGCACTCTAGCTTTCAGGATTGCACAGTTTATGCAGACTTCAGCCACGATGGTCAAGGCACGATGCGTTGGTCCTTCATGGGAGCCAAGGCCATGCTGACTGACGTACAGACTGCCAGGGACTGCATCACCAGGCTGCTGATTCAACAGCACAAGAATGAGTATCCAGAGGGGCCCCTTGGCTCTACTTCCCCGCGCTCCTTCACAAGCCTGCATGTTCGTCTAGTGGCAGGCAGGAAAAGGGCCAGGGGAAGCGGATGGACCTTTCCTACCAGGAACACACTTGTGGCTCGCTCTGTGGCCGTCAATACTGAAGCAGAGGCGGGAAGCGGCCAGGTGGACATGGTGGACCTGAGAGCCGCTGTGGAGGAGCTGCTGACCCTGGGCATGGCAGCCCGCGTGGCAGATGATGTGTAACAAGGGATGGAAAGTGATGTTGGCAGGCCTTGCAGGTGGATGGATGAACGGGTAATGAAAGCTGGCATCATGGGTTTTAAGAGTAGTGTGAGGGAGCCAGTGCACCCACCTTGCTCGTGTAAAGGATACTGCACTCTGACAGGGTGTGCAAAAGTCTTTGCATGTGCCCACAGGGTTGGCTGCTACTCAGAAAGTTTTTGGTCGTTGAAAGGTCCCTCGGGAATGCGGTCCGGCCACCTGGGCCACTGGCAATACTTTGACCGTGAGGCTTTAAGTGCCTTTGGGTACTTGGGGAACGGCCTTACGGTCTTTGCATGTCCCCACATGGTTTGCTGCTACTCAAAAAGCTGTTGGTTGCTGAAAGGTCCCTATGGAGTGCGGTCCGGCCCACCTGGGCCACTGGCAGGCAAAGGTTCAGTACTTTGACCGTGACTCTTTAAGTGCCTTTGGGTACTTGGGGAACGGCTTTACGGTCTTTGCATGTCCCCACATGGTTAACTGCTACTTGCTGACAGGTCCCTAGGGAGTCAAGTGTGGCCCACAAGGACCGTAAGATGAAGGTTGCAAAGTATGACCAGCAGGCTTCAAGTGCCTTTGGGTACTTGGGGGACGGCTTTACGGTCTTTGCATGTCCCCACAGGGTTGGCTGCCATTCAAGATAGTTTTTGTAGGCCTCTCGGGAATGCGGTCCGGCCCACCTGGGCCACTAGCAAAGGTTCAATACTTTGACCTCCAGGCTTCAAGTGCCTTTGGGTACTTGGGGGACGGCTTTGCGGTCTTTGCATTTCCCCACAGGGTTGGCTGCTATTCAAGATAGTTTTTTGTAGGCCTCTCGGGAATGCGGTCCCGCCTACCTGGACCCCTGACAAAGGTTCAATACTTTGACCTCCAGGCTTCAAGTGCCTTTGGGTACTTGGGGGACGGCTTTACGGTCTTTGCATTTCCCCACAGGGTTGGCTGCTACTCAAAATGGTTTTTGTAGGCCTCTCGGGAATGCGGTCCGGCCCACCTGGGCCACTAGCAAAGGTTCAATACTTTGACCTCCAGGCTTCAAGTGCCTTTGGGTACTTGGGGGACGGCTTTACGGTCTTTGCATGTCCCCACAGGGTTGGCTGCTACTCAAAATGGTTTTTGTAGGCCTCTCGGGAATGCGGTCCGGCCCACCTGGGCCACTAGCAAAGGTTCAATACTTTGACCTCCAGGCTTCAAGTGCCTTTGGGTACTTGGGGGACGGCTTTGCGGTCTTTGCATTTCCCCACAGGGTTGGCTGCTATTCAAGATAGTTTTTTGTAGGCCTCTCGGGAATGCGGTCCCGCCTACCTCGACCCCTGACAAAGGTTCAATACTTTGACCTCCAGGCTTCAAGTGCCTTTGGGTACTTGGGGGACGGCTTTACGGTCTTTGCATGTCCCCACAGGGTTGGCTGCTACTCAAAATGGTTTTTGTAGGCCTCTCGGGAATGCGGTCCCGCCTACCTGGGCCACTGGCAAATGTTCAATACTTTGACCTCCAGGCTTCAAGTGCCTTTGGGTACTTGGGGGACGGCTTTACGGTCTTTGCATGTCCCCACAGGGTTGGCTGCTACTCAAAATGGTTTTTGTAGGCCTCTCGGGAATGCGGTCCCGCCTACCTGGGCCACTGGCAAAGGTTCAATACTTTGACCTCCAGGCTTCAAGTGCTTTTGCCAACTTGCGGGTTTTCCCCCACCTGCCGGCTAGTACTCAACCATGTCTGGGTGGCTGACAGGTCAATCCGGACTGAACAGTGCGGCACGGCATTGAGCTGCTGGCATGGTCAATACTTGGAGCTTTTGCCAACTTTCAGAACCCATCTTGCTAGTCAAAGCTATTGGTGGCTGACAGAGGACTCATGTGCCTACCCTGGGAAGGGTCGATGCTTTGACCACCTTGAAATGAGCTTCAAGTGCCTCTTGCCAAGGTTCTTGCGGTTCACACAGGCTATGCTGATACTACACCGGCAGTACCCGGTTCTCAACACATACTCATCACAGCGTTTTACATGAACTGTTCGAATTTCAACAGTCACACACAAGCCCTGCGCTCCCACACGGCCCTGCTGCGCTCCATCAAACGCTCCACCTCTGGGCCGGTCAGCAGTTTGACTGGTCTGTTGAACAATTTGTTCTCAATGCATACCAACTCCATGCAGTCATCACAGAAAACACCCCATGCCCGCTGGCTCTCAGCATCGCCTCTAATAACTCCCGCATAAACCTCATCCGTGTTCACGGCCTGGGCGCGCCGCTTCAGGAGTCGGTGGTGCTGCCTCAGCCAGGCCAGGCCTCTGACATTGTTGCACACGACCTGCAGCATGCGGGTGAAGCCCTGCAGATCCACCTCCACCAGCGTGTCCCTGGCAATGGTGCTCTGGATGTAGTACTTCATGTTGGTGGGTTGTGCTTGGTTGTTGAGGGAGCTCATTTCTGACTGAGGTACCCTCTGGTGGTGCTGGCTGGCCCTAAGTGGGTTGGCCAGGCCCAGGGGCAGCCCAGGATTTGTAACAAGATTGTGCTGGTGCAACAAAATCTACACGCTGGATCAAAAAGGATCTGACTGGCGGATCTGTAAAAGAAAGCTGCTCAACCAGGGCCTACCCCTTATTCATTGGCAGCTAGGCCGCTGGCACGGTGCCCAGGGCTAATAAGCACAGAGGCCAGAGGCAGGTGGGCGACTTACTGTGAATTTTCAGTGTAGCCAGCAGGGGTCTTGAGAACGCCTACACTGCAGGCCTTCAGGGATTCTTTGCGGCAAGAGCATGAGTTGAGTGAGATTATGTTGGGTTCTCAGCAATTAGGTGGAGTCGATACTTTGTCCTCACGGCCCTTTGGAGACTTTCAATCCGGTCCTGCGGGATCCTACAGCGCCCCTTGCCTATAGGTTTTGGGTGGCTGAGGCAAGGCCAGCGGGAATGAGGCCCGGCGGCCCGCTGTCCAACAAGGTGGACCTCCAGGCTTCAAGTGCCTTTGGGATGGAACGGTCGTCCCCACCTGACTGTCAGTGCTCACAACCTATTTGATGGCTGACGCAAGCCCAGCGGGACAGCGAGTGCTGGACCGCCGACAAGAGTCCCAGTGCCTTTGCTATGACGGTCCTGCGGGTCTCTACAGCCCCCCCATCCAACTACAGACCGGCTGGCTGGCTGTGGCTCAACAACTGACACAGGTCTAGCGGGAATCAGGTGCGGCCACATTGCTGCATACTGTGATCTCCAGGCCTCAAGTGCCTTTGTTTGGCTGCTATATACTTCCTCTGCCCTCCCATCACTCAAACTCTTGAGGAGTGGAGTGCCCTGATAATCATGAATCCACATGGCCCATCGCAAGGAGACACCATGTTTTGCAGCAGTGCTAAAGGGTGCTTGATTACAGGGCTGCACATACATTCTGCAGTTATGGGAAGGCAGAGCACACCACTACAACCTTTGACAAAGCACTTATGGGCTTGGCCTGCTCCTATTGACCAGCACAAGCAACAACCATGGCTGCAATCAACCTTGCTCAGCCCTCAGGTTCTAGGTACCTCCCGCACCTGAGTTGGTGCATCCTGGACCCAATCGACAAGTGCATGGTCTTTGACAGGGATGCAGAAGTGAACAGCGATGAGGAGCTGGTGCCGCTAACAAGGGCACAACTAAAGACACATGTGCTGGTGGCTGACCCCTGCCCTACTTGCGGCTGCTCCCCTCCCATCAAGTTGGTGCTGGATGTGCACCGGTACGGCCGGGCCTCTGCCACCGTGGAGCTCAAGGGATCCAGCGTGACTGTGGCCCAGGTGCTAAGGGCCATCTACAAGTTCTACAACTTGAAGAAGCTCACGCGCACAGACTACTGCAAGATCCGGAGCATGGAGCCGGACAATTGGGGTTACAGAGATGAGGTGCTCAGGGCACATGCTGAGGGCAGGGGCTCAGAGGCCCGATGGCGGGACATGATGGGAGGCATGGTGTATTTTGAGGGGCTCTGCAAAACGGGGACCAACACCTTCAGCATCTCATTGGGTAGCTAGGTAGTTCAGCACCTGGCGGCATGGCTCTCTTGCTTTTGTTAGCTGCACCCTCTTGATCGATGAAAATGTTATGTTTGTGTGGCTGTAGACAAACTGTAAACTACTGAGGCTGCTGAATCATGAATTGAGCGCACGTGTTCGACCGGCCGGCAGCAGGCAGCCGGTCACAGCTGCAAAAACCGACCAGAGTATTATTGGATAGGATATGATAGGATATTACAATAAGAGGGTGAAGGCAACTTGAAGAAAACAGCAGCACGAGCTGGGGGGGGGGGGGCTCACATTCCCACTACTGATCCCCAGCAGGGCCCGTCTATAGTGCAGCCATGACTGCTCCATGAGGCAGGCATGACCAGCCCAGGCAGCCCTTAAGCCTCCTGAGGACGCAGGATGAGAGCATGCATGCTCTGAAAAGAAACATGCACTCAAATTTGAAACTCCAATCAAGGAGCTCTAAACAACTGGTAGACGTTTTTGCGAGCTGAGGCTACAATAAAATATCAAACTTTGAGGACAGCTACCACAAGGCGTCTGGTGTCCATTGCGAGTGACGGGAGGGCTGCAGGGGGTTTATTAGAGGCGTGACTGCTTGCTCTGCCACACGCCAGCCTCACTCATGCATGCTCGGCTGGGGGCAACCCAAGTCCGCCACAACGGACCTGACGAAGAAGCAGGGGTCTTATAAGGCAAATTCCGCGTTCATGCACGCGTTATGGAGGTCTGTTATGCAATTTGCTGAGTTTTGGCAGCATTTTTGCCGCTCCGAAGCCCGCCTCAAGTGGGTGACTGCCCAGCTTCTGCTTCAATTTTGCTTCATGCAAAGCACTTAAAGGCACACGTGCATGGTTGAAACAGAGACAAACGTGCGCCAACCTGGGCCTTTTGTTGAGCGTTCCCTTCACTTCATAAGAAGCAACCGACGTGGATGGCCTACGTGTGTCCCGCTTGGAGCCAAGGCAACTCCAGCCTGCGCCACATCCAGCAACGCGCTGCCATCGTTATGTGCTACCGTCTAAGGCCAGCAGCAGGACTCCATGCAGCCCCGCTGGC
Source organism: Pseudopediastrum boryanum (assembly GCA_963556185.1). Classification (NCBI taxonomy): domain Eukaryota; kingdom Viridiplantae; phylum Chlorophyta; class Chlorophyceae; order Sphaeropleales; family Hydrodictyaceae; genus Pseudopediastrum; species Pseudopediastrum boryanum. The sequence goes on along the minus strand of OY744501.1, from coordinate 8,987,115 downwards.
AGGCTCCTTCCGGCCCGCCATCGCCTGCCCGAAAGACAATCACCAAACACAAAGCCGGCGCTGCAGCTCTCCCACGCTTGCCATAACGAGTCACAGCAGCTGCAACGTGCTGCCCTGAGGTGAGCTGGTGTCGGATGGCACCCCTCTCCGTGACCGACGTTGGGATGCATGCAGCAGCAACTCGATTGTATGCAGCGAACACCACCAGCCGTGATTCCCTGAACGCAGGGCATAATAAGGCGTCTGAAGCGTTTTGCATGCCAATCTTCCTCATATCAGTCTGCTGTGAGCTTTGCTTGCTTGTCTCCTGCTGCCCAGCAACAATCTATAACATCTATAACAAAAGGATTAAATCATTGACATCTGACCTTGGGATGCTGGGTAACATGGAGCTGCTCTCAGCATCCTTACCTTCTCAGATGCTGTTGACCCCACTGCCTTTGTGCCTACAGGATCCGTGATCCCGCCCAACCCAGCCAAATGTAGTGCCCATGTGGGTGCTTGCGGTTTCCAGACAAAAACAAGCTTTTTCGCAGAGTCCAAGCTCTCCCCGCAGGGTCCAAGCTTTCAAGCAGGGTCCCAGGTTTGCCGCAGGGTCCGAGCTCTCCCGCAGGGTCCCAGGTCTGCCGCAGGGTCCGAGCTCTCCCTTGCAGGTGGTGCACCATCCAGCACGAATCACTGCACTTGAAGATGTGCTGTGACAGTGGACCACTCTTTAACACAAGAGCACCAGGTAAGCTCAGGGGGCCATTGCGCTTTGCACGATGCTTGGCACTGGTGATGTAGGCTCCACTTGAGCCAGCAGTAATTCAGTCCCAGTTGGGGGTTGCTGTCACTGTATCTGCGCAGTCAGCGTTTCCAGTAATCATTCTTTACCACATTGCTCCAGCTCTGTTAACTACTGTTCCTAGGGCAAGCCAATGGCATCGTCCCTATGGAGGAAGGGGGTGCAGCCCCCCTCTTTGTGCTGACTGTCTCTTCCCCCCAGTGCTTGTTGAGGCTGCAGGGTCTGTGGGAGAAGTGTGCAAGAAGGCCCGGGCCAAAAGAAGACGGCGCTTTCCAGGTGAGCCCGTTGGGATGAGGGGAGGCCCTGCCCTTTGCACCATGCTCGTATGACCCACCCACACGAGGGTCCCGTGAGAGCGGGTTCTTGAGTGGGGTGGGGGGCGAGCCCCAGTGCCGTCTCCGGCAGCAAAGGGGCAGACCCACATGTTGCACACGCACCCTGCTCGTATGACCCACCCACACGAGGGTCCCGTGAGGGCGGGTTCTTGAGTGGGGTGGGGGGCGAGCCTCAGTGCCGTCTCCGGCAGCAAAGGGGCAGACCCACATGTTGCACACGCACCCTGCTCGTATGACCCACCCACACGAGGGTCCCGTGAGAGCGGGTTCTTGAGTGGGGTGGGGGGCGAGCCCCAGTGCCGTCTCCGGCAGCAAAGGGGCAGACCCACATGTTGCACATGCATTTGCCCTTTGCACCATGCTCGTATGACCCACCCACACAAGGGTCCCGTGAGAGCGGGTTCTTGAGTGGGGTGGGGGGCGAGCCCCAGTGCCGTCTCCGGCAGCAAAGGGGCAGACCCACATGTTGCACACGCACCCTGCTCGTATGACCCACCCACACGAGGGTCCCGTGAGAGCGGGTTCTTGAGTGGGGTGGGGGGCGAGCCCCAGTGCCGTCTCCGGCAGCAAAGGGGCAGACCCACATGTTGCACACCTGCTGCATGGGATGTTTTCCTGCTGCATATGGGCTGCGCCTCCCTCTCCTAGGGCAAGCCACTGGCATCGCCCCTATGGAGGAAGGGGGCGCAGCCCGCCCTTGTTGTGCTGATTCTTCTGCCCCCCAGTGCTTGTAATATATGCAGGACCGTGTGATGGTTGCTGGCGGTGTGCTGCTGCTGGCGACCTCAATTGTTGGCGACCTCGGTTGCTGACGCGGTGTGCTGCTGCTGGCGACCTCGGTTGCTGGCGCTGTGTGCTGCTGCTGGCGACCTCGGTTGCTGGCATGCTGTGCTGCTGCTGGCGATTTCAGTTGCTGGCTGGTGCTGGCGATTTGGGTTGCTGGCTGCTGCTGGCGACCTCGGTTGCTGGCGTGGTGCTGCTGCTGCTGGCGGCCTCGGTTGCTGGCCGGGTTTGCTGCTGCTGGCGACCTCGGTTGCTAGCGCGGTGCTGCTGCTGGCGACTTGGGTTGCTGGCCGCTGCTGGCGACCTCGGTTGCTGGCCGGGTTTGCTGCTGCTGGCGACCTCGGTTGCTGGCGCGGTGCTGCTGCTGCTGCTGGCGACCTCTGTTGCTGGCGCGGTGCGCCCTCTGTTGCTGGCGTGGTGTGCTGCTGCTGGCGACCTTGGTTGCTGGCGCGGTGTGCTGCTGCTGGCGGCGGCTCTGTAGCTCAAAGGGTAGAGCGGTGCATACACCAGATGCAGGTTCAAATCCTGCCAGAGCCGTTTGTATTGGACTTTCACCTGGGACAACGTTAGTTTTTTCTGGCCTGGGATCAATTCGCTCGAACCGTGATGCTTGGCTTTGAATTCGATTGTTCTTTTGAAGACCGCATTACCAGCTCGTCTGGTTTCTGGATGCGTCGAACACAGAATTACGCGAGTATCCAAGTCCGTGCTGGGATGGCGTGTAGAAAGGGTGCTGCAGCTGTTGCCTAGTTGGTGGAGCCATTTTCTCGGCTTATCCAGGGTGTGAGCGCAAGGGCCATGGCGTGTTCAGTTCAAGCCAGCCTCCCTAGCCTGCTTGCAAGTTGGCTGCTGTCCCTGGCATTCGTCCCCAGCTTGTTATAGGCATGCAGGAGCTCCATGAAGCTTCCTAAGCGCTTGTCTTGCACAGATGAAAACACAGCTGCAATCTTGCTTGCATTATCTTGATGCGCCCTAATCAGGGCATGATGCTGCATGTCTAGATGGGTAAGCAACGCCTGAAGCTTGCCCTGGAGGTGTTCCTTGCTGCCATCCAATGCAGCAACTGTGGGAGCTGCCTGCTGCTGATGCCTGTTTGGTTTCCTGCGCTTTGGCGGGGGTTGTTCCGAGTGGGGCCCAGTAGTGGCAATGTGTCTTTCATAAACATTGTTCAAGTTCCTGTAGGATGCTTGCAAAGCCATGCAGAGGGCATCAGCAAGGTCATCTTTCTTTGATTTGACCCCCCAAGCAGACAGGTCATGTGGTTGTGTGGCAAAGGCAGTCCCTGGAGTCAGCAAGTTCTTGAGCTTGTGCACCACTGCCTGCTTTTTCTGGTGCCGGCTGGGCTTGCTTGAGCTGATCCCCATAAATGTGTACCTTTCAGATGCATCCAAAGTCTGAACTTTGCATCCCTGGCACAGGAAGTACATGGACACGCATTGCTGCAGCTGAATCAGAAAGTATATGCCCTTCTTGGCTAGGTCTTTGTCTGAGTTTCCTTTCAGCACTTGATCTTCCACAAGGACTTGGCAAGTTCGTCCTGCCAGGTGTGGCTGCAGTGCTTGCATGATGCTGTCCAGGTGCTTCCTCGCTTCGCTTGTATCGCGCACACGAGGAGAATGCTGGTCAAGGAGAGCATGCAGCTGCCAGTACGAGATGGCCTGAGTTGAACGACAGAACAGGCAGAAAGCCGCATTCACCGAGCCAATGTCGATAGCCAGAACAAGGTCTTCGGCAATGGATGGTTGAGGGCGCAGCATCGTTGCTTGTAGAGCAGAAAACCTTTGTGGCACCGGGGTGAGGAGTGAGACGAGTAACTGCAAATCGGCTGGCTCGAAGGCCGTCAAAAGCCCTCCACGGATCTCATCAATCCACGTATACGCCAGTTGCACACCTCTGCATGCACACATACCGTGACGTTCAGCAGCAATGGGCAGTGACACCTAATCAGTGATGGCCTTCAGGCGCAAGCGATCTCTGCCAGGGGAGCAGGGTGCGTTTCCATAATGCATCAGCACAGCTTATGTAACCGTGGACAGCGCCTGACGGGCCCCTCATGCGTTGCAGTGTTCTCTGAGTACCTCACCGATGCCAGCGAACGCCTAGATGTGAAGGAGGCCGCCCGCAAGGTTCCCAGGGGCCTCCTGGCAGTATCAAACGCACTGCAGTTGGGTCTGGTGCTGGTCACGCCCAGCCAGAGCTCGTCTGTACCCCTGGAACCCAAGTCACTGGCAGCTCTGAGGCGTCTGCAGCAGCGTTCGGGAGACAGCCTGTTGCTGCTGCTGTTTGAGAAGGATGCAGAGCAGTGGGAGGGGTCCTTTGCAACTAGCTTTGCAGCAGGAGGGTACCAGGAGCTCTCGCCAGACACTCTGCAGGAGCAGGTAGGGGCCTCCGAGCAAAACACAGCTTGGCCCAGGGAATGGCGCGAGTCCTGAGCTGACGAGAGCTTTGCAAAACTCCTGCAGGTCGTGCAAGAGTACCGTTTGGTGCTGCTGCTGGGGCGCACCCTGCAGTACCTCTCTGGATCAGATGCCCCAGAGGGGGTCAGTCTGGTGAAGCAGCTGCAGTACAGCAGCTCAGCAGGTGCAGCAGCAGTGCTCAACGTAGATTTGCTCTTTCCAGCAACCCCGCGCAGCGTTGATCGTGTGATCAAGCTGTGGTGGGACTGCAAAGGTACGTTTTGCAGTTCTGTGCCCCTGCCTGTGAGCAGCAGGCTTCTTTGCTGATATTTCATCCTTGCAGGCGGCAAGCCTACCACCCGCAGGGAGCTGGCTGTGCTCCGGCAGGGGAAGCCAGAGCACCGAGCAATGCCTGTGAGATTCCAGGTGCTGTGGCAGCAGCTGCTGTACTGGCAGGCGCAGCTCATGGGCAACCTGCAGGAGCTCAAGTGAGTCGAGCCCACAGCAGCCAGCAGGTGCTCAGCCAGCAGCGCAAGCTCTCACACCTTTCCCTGCCCCTTGCAGCGCCAAGATGCTGGCAAACAAGCAAGCAGGCGTGGCCAACTGGCACCACCCTGCCTCCCTGGGCGGCAGCGGCGGCAGCTATGCAAATGGCTCTCTGCCACAGCGCACCCAGCAGGCAGCCCTGGCTGTGCTGGCATTCTGTTGGTCCATCTACAGAGGTGGGCGGCCAGCTGAGCTGTTCAGGATGCGGTGGTTTGACGCGTCTGTGCTGCTGCCTGGGCAGGAGGTGCAGCTGCCCCTGTTTGTCTTGGGCCTCAGCGGGCTCCTGCCCATGCTGCAGGAAGCAGCAGGGACGGGCTGGTGGTTCTCAGGCTATCATTGCAAGGTACGCATGATGCTCGCTGGGTACGGGAGCGCCTCTTTCACACAGTTCATGGCTGACACACAGCCTCTCTTCCTGCAGCACGGCTTTGGCTACGGAGTACCGGACTGCATTGACTTCCTGCCGGCTAGCATGAGCGGGCTGGACCTGGGAGCCTGCTTCCAGCTGGCCTTCGTGGCCCTGGCCTTTTTGCAGCCGCAGTCGCCAGCCAAGCCCATCAGCCGTAAGCGCGCAGCGCCTGGCCAGCAGCAGCAGACATTCAACAATGCAGGGGGGTTTGTGTTTGGGCAGTACGGGGGCCTCAAGCACCTCGAGGCAGATGATGATGAGCAGCTGCAGGCAGAAGCAATGGCCAAGCTGGTCAATGCAGCCATCAGCTGCGCGTCCTTTTTCGGCAAGGGGTGGGGAGCTTTCAAGGGACCAGGTAAGGAGCTCGTGCAGCGGGGTGGGGCAACCGGTGTGAAGACCTGGAGACAACCCTCACCCAACTGAAACCCTGCTGCAGGTGACGCGCGATCAAGCAGCAGTAGCGGTGGTGCAGTGCACAACCTCCCCTCCCTGTATTCAGGACGGAGCCTCCACGCTGGCGAGTTTTGGATCTTGCTGCAGCAGCTGGCCGCCCTGCTGCCGCCTGACCTGTGGTCATTCTACATGAGCCTGGCAGCTCGTACTCAGGCATCAGGCAGCTGGAAGGTAATAATAGATGCACAGGGGGCATGTGGTGGCTCCTGTTGAGGGTGTTTGCTCACGTGTGTGCTCGCTGCTTGCAGGTCTATATGGACAACTATGTGTCCTCCTTCGGCAGCACCATGGCTCACCAGTCCTCGCCAGCCTTCACAGCAGTGACCTACAAGGCCAGGCTGCTGGGCTGGTAAGCTCTTATGTGGGGGTGGGGGCCCCATTGAAAACTATTGCCTCCAGGGTTCCGCTGCTTGCATATTGCATTTTGTCTGCTTATGAAGAGCCAGTATCATTGAAAAAGGTATACTCATCATGCCCCCCTTCCCGCAGGGATTGCACCCTGGCCAACCAGGAGGCCCTCAAGGTGCCCTTCAGCCAGCAGCAACAGGCCCAGCTGGACAGCGCAGCGCGGCTGGGAAAGCTCTTCTTGGTGAACAAGTGCACCCCCTCCATCTGGGAGCACTTGATCAGCCTGGTAGAGTCAGAGGGGAGTCTGGCAGGCATGCTGGAGGCCACCACGGTTCCGCTGTGTCACAGCGGGTACTGCGTGCCTCCCCTCAGCAGAGCAGGCCCCGATCTGCAGTTCCTCAACCTCACGCCAGCAGCAGCTGCAGCCCTCTGCCAGCAGTACATTGCTGCCATTGACAGCGCGAACAAGGCCCTGTACAGCCAGCTGCCGCCAACACCAGCCAAGCCACTCATTCTGCACGGGGTGGTGGATCTGCTGTGCATGGATGTGGATGCCGTGCGCGCTGCTTTCAGTGCTGCACCTGGGGCCCAGCTGAGGCAGAGCATGGCGTCAGCAGCTGCTTCGCTGGTCAGCGTGCTGTCCAGTGCAGCATCAGTGGCGGCAGCTGGGGCAAGGGGGGACGAAGCTGGAGCAGCCAGGGCAGCAGGCCAGGCAGCTGCAGCAGCAATGCAGGCGGTGCGTGATGCGGGGCTATTTCAGCAGCTGCATGTGGCTGGGCATGGGAGGATAGCACTGGCTGGGCAGAAAGCAGCAGCAGAGGGCGAGCAGGGCCAAGCAGGAGGGGCTGGGCAGGGAGGGGCAGCAGCAACAGCTGAGGAGCAAGAGGGAGCAGCAGCTGCAGAGGAGGACGGGGTGCCAGAGGGCAATGTAGAGCCCATGGACTTGGGTGGGGTGGCCAGGGACATGGCAAGCAGAGCAGCAGAGCTAGCTGGCCCTGCTAGTGTCAGCCCTGTACTGCCGGCTGGAGCAGGCGCGCTGCTGCTGCTGCCCCGGCAGAAACGCTGGGAAGGCAAGGGTCGGGACTTGGAGGGTGTTTTCACACATCAGGAACAGCAGTACAGCAGGTACTGCATCGCACAGTTCACAAAGCCCATCCTGGTCAGCAGTGGGCAGCTGCAGCAGGCCAGCTTCCGCATAGCTGCAGAGTGCCTGTTCTCTGGCGAGGCCCTCATCGGCAGCTGGTCAAAGCAGGCCTACAACCTGAGCGTGGTTCCCCAGGCCACCCTGCTGCTGCCCACCCAACCCAGACATGTAGTCAAGCGCAGGCTCAGGGCAGGGCAGGATGCTGCCAAGCCCCACAGCCTGCTGTATGGCAACGCTTTCAGCCAGGCGGCCATCGACACAGCCCTTGGTGAGTCCCTACTTCCACTCGGCCTCCACATAGGTCTCGCAGGGGCAGCCCACTTCATCTGGCTCATATGTCACAAAAAGAATGGTGTCTTCGCTCTCCATCATTGGCCACTCAACCACCCCCTGGGCTCTCTTTTTAGTGTGGCGCATACAGCTTGGGCCATGAAGGCCATTTGAACATGTAGCAGAATGTGCATGCATCAATCCATTCCTTGATCTCATAACCACTGAACTCAATCGTGCGCGTAACAAAATTCACTATGCTTTCATAGTATGGTAAGGCATGGTCCTCTGGTAGCTTGTATAATTCTCTGCAAAGCTCCTTGCCTATGACATTAGTCACATCCATTCCGGCGTCCCTCAACAGCAATGGTTTGCCTGCTTTCAAGTGCTTTTGTCCCTCTGTGCTGGTTGCAGGACGCTTGCCTGTGACGCAGCGCCCTCAGCGTGCCTGCGTGGCTCAGCAGCAGCAGCAGCGGCCGGTAGCAGCAGCAGCAACAGCAGACCAGGCGGTGGGGGAAGAGCAGCAACAGCAGGAGCAGCAGTCGTTGGCAGCAGTAGCAGGGGCTCCAGAGCAGCAGCAACAAGCGGCAAGCATACAGGGCCTCCAGGCAGCGCTGTTGCAGCTGAGCATGGCTGTCAACAGCAAGGAGGCAGATGCAGCTCTGGCAGCAGCTACTACAGCAGCCCTTCCCCTTCTGAGAGGATGCATGCAGCCGCAGCTCGTAGCTTCCATGCGGGAGAGTCTGGGGCTGCTGCATGCTGAAGCATGTGCTGGCCGCGATACAGGCGCGGTGCTCCAGCAGGCCCTGACAGCAGCGAGAGAGCTGGGCGAAAATGCAGCAGCAGCAGACCCAGCGGCAGAACTCGCAGCAGCAGCATCACCAGCAGCAGCGGCAGCAGCATCACCAGTAGAACCAGCAGCAATTGGGGGCAAGCGCAAACCCTCAAGAATTGCTGCTGCTGCTCCTGCTAAGAGGGCCAGGAGCGAGCCGCCAACTACAGAGCAGCAGGCCTGGCTCTTGGAGCAGCCATGCGGGGGTTGCAGGGACCCAGATGGGGAGCAGGTTTTGTGCGACTTTTGCATGGGTTCTTGGCACCTGGGGTGCCACAGGCCGCCTTTGGAGGCTGTGCCGCCTGGCACATGGTTGTGTGCAGCGTGCAGCAGCGTGGAGGGCCGGCTGGCAGAGACGGAGGCAGCGCTAGAATTGCATGCACGTTGGGTACAGGCCAAGGTGCCTCGGGTCAGGAGACCCTTCCTGGGGCAGCTCAGCTACTGGGCTCAGGGTAGGCTTTCTCTGCAGTTCCAGGATGGGGAGCAGTGGACCCACCTCACCCTGCAGCAGGCATCAGGGAGGGAGACGCTGGAGGGGTTTAGCTGGATCAAGCTGCTGCCTGTGACAGCCAGCGTGCCCATGGAGGTCTTGCAAATGTTTGAAAGCAAGGGATGGCTGGTATCTTCTGATAATGCACCCTGAACTGTAACATCTTGGGGCACTCGAGGTTTAGTTCCCTGGGTCCCCGTCGTTCGGGCAGCCCGAAGTGCGGGGGCCATACTTGAGAACCCTGCAAGTGACCGCCTTTTGTCTCCACCGCCACACATGCCTTTCATTGGTGATTCATACATGACTAATGAGCATGAAAGGCTCTGAGCTGGGTTCTTGAACGATGGCTTCGACAGGGATGGGCAGCTCCGCTTCGAGGATGTCGCTGATGCTTCGCAGAAAGGACTCGCGTTTCTCGTTGCGTACTGTATGCAGCGTGTGGGCCAGCACAACGCCCGGATGCATGGGGCCTAGCTGAAACCAACGGCTCTTTGTGGGCACGCAGTCCGTCATGTACTCCTCGATGGTGCCCCAGCGGACGTAGGTGACTGGAAGCTGGTCAATGAGTAGGTTCCTCCGTCGATACGCATTGCCATCCTTGAATCGAACCCATTCATTCACAGCGGCCTCAAGCAGAGCTAGCGTCGCGCGGTAGACGTACAGGTCCATTGATGGGGATTGCCTGCTAGCGCTCATATCTGCTGGATGTTTGTGGTCCACAACAACTGCTAGATATATCTTGTTGCGGATGAGACGCGGGGCAGGAATCCAGAGCAAGACGATCCTGTGGATGCAGTGAGGGCCCGTCAAACGCATAGAAAAGTGTCATGTTCAGCTGGAGTGCACCTGCTGCTAGCCCCCTGCTGCTCCAATGCATCTTTGACCATGCCACGTGTGAGTTCATTGATCATGCGAAGAGCGCAGGACCTTGTGGCAGCATCCACGGTGTTAACCTTGGCCAGGCAGATGCTATCTAGATAGTGAGCAGATGCTACACTATCTATATCCAATCCAGAAGCTTGGTTGCATACTTCCCACTACTAGGCAGCTGAGATACCCCAATATTATTGGCACAGAGATCCAAGTGCAGCATGCCATGTTGAAGGCTGCTCAGGTGGTGGGAATCTAGCTCCATCTGCAGCTGCTCGGCATGGGGGGCAATGGCAGCAGCTTGCTGTGCACTCATGCGGCCCAGCGTGAAATCGCAACGATCCATGAGAATAGCTGCGACAGGTGCATTGATGTGGGGTGATGTGGGGTGCAGACCCGCAGACCCGGGCAGACCCGCATCAGAGCGCATGCGCATGTCGCCCGATGCACCTGCAAGCTCATGGATGGGGTAGCACTGCTGCTCATCACGTCTCTGGTTCTGTTCCACAACAAGAGCCAGATAAAGTTTGTTGCTCAGGGGACGCGGGCCTAATGCACCAGAACAATCTGTGTCTGCCTTGTGTTATGGACGCTTTTGCTGTCAGTGACTGCTTGGTCAAGACCCTCGACTTGACCACCCTGGAACAACTCCCACTAGCCGTGCTTGGCAGTAACGCGAGCAGGCGTGAGTACGCATTCCCAAACACGCTGGGCCTCTGGGTGACAGGGCAAGGGGCCCTGGATGCAGCTGCATTTCTAGCACGCCACCTGATCCACTACATACCACAGGCCCCTCGTGGAGGAATGTCTGACTCTTGAGCACATACACAGGTTGCAGCACTCAGGCAGCTGCCAGCTCAGCCTCCTAAGAGCCCTTAGACCATGCTTGCCGAATGGAGGGCATCTAAGGAGTGCTTATGCCAAAGCTTGCTCTAACCGAATCCCCTTCCTAGATGGCTGCTGGCGGGTGCATTGCCAAACCTTTGAGCCGCTGCCGTTTCAGGCAAAGGACATGGTGGTCACTTGCCTGTCTGTGAAATACCAAAGCATGCAAGCATGCACCGAGGAGGACCTGGCCGCAGCAACCAACATCTGGGCACAGTGGTTCCCCTTGGAGCCTGAAGGAGCATGGGCGCTGAGGTGGCTGGCACGGGCGTTATGTCCCCAGGAATGCATGAAATCTGCCATCATCCAATGTGACACCCTTGGCCCTGAGCCTCCTGGGGGCAGGGGCAAGAGCACTCTGCTGTACCTTCTGAGGGGGCTCACAGGGTGCCAAGTGCTACCCGGAGAACACCTGTGCGTGGGCCGGGCACATGGCTACCTCAGCAAACGTGCTGCGGCATCCTACACGCCCCTGCTGGAATGCTTTGATGAGCTGTCTGGGGCTGTGAAACCCATCGACCTAGCATCCCTAAAAGTGCTCACATCAGGCCAGCCTCCAGCGTGCTGCATGTGGATCGCTTCAAACGCTGACAACATCCCCTCCCTGCAGAGCTTGCATGAGCATGACCCAGCTGCCCTGCAGAGGCTTATTTTCCTGCCAGCCAGGCCCCTTGACAGAAGCAGTACTCCATGCATCCATGCAGAGATAGACAGACTGCTCCCCGCTTTTGCAAAGCTACTGCTGGAAGAGCATGAGCGGTACGCTGTGAAGGGCTCTTGCCAGTCCCAGAGAGCCTGTTGCATCACAAGGACCTCCTGATGCGCTACAGCATGCGAAACCGCTACCATCCAGCCCACTGGAAGTTTGTGCAGGCCTGGCTCGACTCTCAGGAGCGGCTCACAGCAGACGCGTCTGCCCTGGCCGACCAGCTCATCGGCGCCAAGATGTCAGATGTTCTGGCAATGTCCAAGGTGTACCAAAAACAGGGTTGGCTGAGCAGCCCCAGCGTCATTGCCCGGGGCCTCCTGGATGCCTGCCTAGCAGCAAGGGGGCTGTAGAGTGTCCTCAAACGATCAGAAACCGCTCAGTTGATGATGCCTTGCTGCCACTCTTAGTCCCCTGCTGCTCCAAGGCATCCTTGACCAAGCCACATGTGAGCTCATTGATCATGCGGAGGGCCCTGTCTCTGGTGCAAGCATCCACTGAATTAAACTTGGCCAGGCAGATGCTGTCGGAGCATTTATTCCAGTCAAGCAGCTTAGGTACATATCGCCCGTTGGGCAACTGGCGCACCCCAATGTTGGTTGCGGATAGATCCAAGTGCAACAAGCCGTGCTGAAGGCTTGACAGGTGCAAAGAGTCCAACTCTAATTGCAGTTCCTGGGCATGAGGAGCAATGGCAACAACTTGGTCAGAACTCATGTTGGCCAGTGTGAAGTCACATCTGTCCATGAGGATGGCAGCCACAGGCGCCTGGGAGTAGGGTGACGTGGGATGCAGCCGTGCTAGCTCCCTGCATATGATGGAATGCAGCCAGGGAAGAGCCAGCATGAGGCCTGTAGCGTACTTGATGCGCCCGTACATATGTTGGGGCCCGTGCATGACAATGGCAGAGCCATGATAAGCTGGGGAGATGCCCACGCTGGCAGCAAGCTGCAGTCTGTTCACTTCCTGGTTGTACCTTGGCATTCGGCTCAGCTCTGTTGCATCATTGTATGTGAACTGCCAGGGCAGCTCCACATAAAAACCATCAGGGGCTCCGCTCACGTCTTCTGGCGCTGGCATTCTGGTCAGCAGAGTCCTAGTAGGGGGCGGGGGGGGCAAGGGCGGTGGGGCCACTTCAGTCAAGGAGGGGGGCTGCAAGGTCTCAGTGTTACAACAAACCATTTCGGGTGGGACCGCTGGAGGAGCGCTCTCGCCTGATTTGACGACAATGTACCCCAGTTTGACCAGCTTCACTGCCAAGTCATCCAAAATGAGCACGCGGGAGTAGTAGCCGGCTTCTACCCTGTGCAGCTTCTGGGGCTGGTAGTAACATTGTGACATGGTGCCTGCTGCTCCTAATAAGCATAATTTGGTGCATACCAAAACGCACTTGGGTTGGGCAGCCATGGGTTTTGGTGTGAACAGACATGGCCCCCCTCCAGCACGACCCTTGGTTTGATGCAATTCCCACCGTTGAGGCATGGGCACCAGATAGTAAGACAACCCATCTGTGCAACTTGGCGGCACTACTGTGGCGGAGTTTCAACCCGTGACATCATAGCCTTCTCTAGGCTGTGCAAGGTCTACAAGATCCTTGAGCATGAGATGTGCGCCAAGGACTGGTCACCCAACACGGTGAAAAATTGGGTGAATGCTCTGACTTCAGTTATCAAGCACATAGTACCTGAGGAGTTCAAGGTCCAGTGGGCAGCAGAGATCCAAGGATGGGAGCACCTCTCCAGTCTTGCGACTAAGATGGCGGAGAAGCCAGCAAAGGAGGGCAAGGCCACCAAGCGCCAGATTGCTGGGTACGTGCCCTGGAGCCGCGTGCTGGCCTGCCGTGACGCCCTGCCCTACGCCAGCAAGGCCCATCTCATCATGTGCATGTGGACTATGATCCCCCCTCTGCGGCTGGACCACAGGAGGGTCAGAATTGTGCGAGCCCTCGAGGACCTGGGAGGCTGGAAGGGCAGCTTCATCCTGCTGAATGGGCGGGCAAGCTTCTTGCACACGGTCCGCCCCAACAAGGTGTTTGCTGACGTTGCCTACGCTGGAGGAATCAAGGCCGCTTTGCCACAGCAGCTGGTGGATGTCATTGAGGCCAGCCTGGCTCGCACGCCCCGTAATTTCCTGTTTACCACCCACTCCAGCAAGGACAAACTTTTCACTAAGGGCTCATACGGCAACCGCGTGCGGGACACCCTGCGGGCGGCAACTGGCAACAACAAGATAGGTGTGAGCATACTGCGCCATGTTTATGTGACCGCCATGTACGAGCACTACCAGGCAGCGCTGGAAGGTGCACAGGGTGTGGAGGCCCAGACCCAAGCCAGATCGGAGGTTGCAAAGGCAGCACACCTTATGGCACACAGCCTCAGCATGCACAGGTTGTACCGCTTGGATGTGAGCGAGGAGGGAGAGCTTGTGCCGATGGAGGGCAATCAGGTGACGGCTCATGACATCCCCCTGATCAGCGCGGCTGAGCGCAATGCACCTCTGTCTGTGAGGTGCTTTTGACCATGCGTTTAAATGGCAGTATGTTTCCATGTAACTAATCTAAAGTGTAAAAGCAATGGCAACCGCTGCTGCTTTGCTACGGCCCTCACGCGGACTGCTGGCTGGCCCCCGCCCCCATCCTGCTGTGATGGTGAAGCCTACTGCACCACTGCCCCCACCGAGGAAGACAGGGGTACTCATCACGGCTGACGGCGAAATGCTGATTGACCTCCCTGACTCTGTGACGCCTGCATGCAAAGAAACTACCCGCCCTGCCGTAAACAAACCACGGGCTGTACCAAAAGCCCCGAGGGGCAGGAAGCTCACAAAGACTCCCACGCCATTGCTGGCTATCCCTAAAACCACTGGGCGAGGGCCCAAGCCTTGGTCAAAGGTGCCGCTTAAGCCCGACCCGCATTTTGAAAAATTCAAGACAACTGGCTGTGGTATTGCTAGCCCCAACAGCAAGACCACGTACATCAACAATCTTACCTCAGTTCGTCGCATATGTGGTGGCATCTCAGTTGCAGACCTGCTTAAGAATGCTGATGCAGTCATAGATGCAATTGGAAAGGCAGCAGGGTCTGCAAGGCTCAGCAAGCACACACACGTGGGGTACCTAGGCAGCTTGCTGGCTTTTATCCGCCACGTGCTGCCATGTGAGATAAAAGCATCCATGCGTCCTGTGACTGAGAAGTTGCAAAAAGCACACAAGGCGTTACATTTGCAAGCCGACCAGGGCGCCCTTCAAAACCGTGCATCAGAGAGACAGGCAGCAGGGTGGATGAGCTATGCCAAGCTTTGCAGTATCAGAGACGGCCTTCAGAAGGGCAGCAAGGCCAAGCTCTTGCTGGCTTTTGATACCTTCCTGCCTCCATGCAGGACCACTGATCTGGGCTGCTGCAGGCTCTACACTGCGGAGCCTCCAGCAGACGATTCTTACACAGGCAATTACCTCGTTCTCGACAAAAGCCCTTTGATCTGCTACCGTGCCTACAAAACAGTCAAGCATTACGGCGAAGTCAGGGTGTCCCTGCCAGCCCCTTTAGTCAAGGAGATCAACTGGAGCCTGAAAAACCAGCCACGGAACTGGCTGTTCACGCAAACCAAGGTCAATCCAGGGGAGCCATATTGCAGGAGCAGCAACGCCTACACGCGATGGGCCAACTGGACCCTCCAGAGGGCCTGTGCCAACTCCTGGATCACGTGGACGCTGCTGAGACACATATACACCAGCCACGCCCAGGGCATGTATGACCCCAGTCACTGCAAGACAGAAGCTGAGAAAGCCCTCTGCAGGACCAAGTTGGACGCCATTGCCCGCGCCATGCTGCACTCTCCGGGGCAGCAGGCACGGTATCGATTTACCATGATGCAAGATAAGCCTGCTGTGGTGGACCCGACCAAGCTGCAGGAGCCCGCCAGGCCCACGCCCCTGGCCATTGATCTCCTGCCCTGATGCGTTTGGTCTTGCTCAAATTTACTGTGTTGCGGGTGTGTAACAATGGCTGTTGCTGCAAAGCCTCAAAAGACCCTTGATCAGGTGTTGGCTCGCTACCGATCCCTCTCCGACCAGGAGCTGCTAAAAAAGGTGTTTTCACAAGCAGAGAGCTATTCCGTGCCCTGCAAAGCTGGCAAGCCGCTGCAAAAGGAGACACTGCGTGAGTACAAGTCATGCATCAAGATCCTTATGGCCGCGCTGGATCCTGAATCCCTTGGAGCCCCTCGGAGCAGTGTGCCCTCCATGGCAGAGCTGCTGTTGAGGCCACATGGCCCTAGGATGGTGAGCAACCTGCTGAAAGCTCCCAGCGAGAGGCGCAAAGTTTGTACGGTGGGCGCAAGCCTTGTGCAGCGTGCTTTTCCTGAGTTGTCCGCAGATGCCAGAGAAGCAGCCCAGAAGGCATGGCAGGCCCAGCTCAGAGAGGCGAGGAGGGACTTTGAGGTACAGCGCAGAGCGACTGGCTACGGTGGGGTTGCCGACCTAGACAAGCTGCCCAGCATGCGGGACATAGACGATGTCATCAGCAAGATGCCGCCGTGTGAGGACAGACTGATCTTGAGGCTCTACAGCGAATGCAAATTCAGGGCTCCCTATGCCACCAGCGCACCTTTGCTGAACCCAGGGTTTGTCAGGGTGTACAGGGCATCTGAGAAGGGGAATTTCCCGACCCTTCAGCAGATGGCTGCCTGGGCCCAGGACGAGAGCCAGCCCCGTGGGTGGCTGCTCCTGGATGCCAAGGACCACAGACATGACCAGCTGTTTCTGGTGCTGGGCTACGATGCTGCAGGGGAGACTGCAGTAACGCAACAGGTTAGAATGCCACCCACGCTCTCGCAAGAGATCAGAATCCACTTGTCAAAGAGGCCAGCAGCTGCTGCAGGGGCGCAGAAGTACCTTTTGACCTCCCAGAAATTCACGGTTGACCTGGTGGGCGCCAAGCCCTACTCAGATCCAAAGCAAGGACGCATCTCCTTCAATGCACGCGTGAATCGGCTGCTGTGGGACCAACTGGGTTGCAGGCTGAGGGAGTTCCGTGTTGCAGTGGCACTGGCTCACCAGGAGCAGGCCAGAAAAGCAGCGTTGGCTGAGGAGGGGGTTGATGGCGAATGAGTGGCTTTCCCCACCCTCCAGCTATCTAGCTACACTAGTCCTAGCCCGGCAGCTGGTGGTGGGGCTGCGGCGGCTTTCCCGATGGACCTGTCAGCCATTGAAAGGTCGTTGAGTACCAACTTAAGCCTGTAGCACCCGCAGGACCGTTCTTATTATAGCAAAGGCACTTAAAGGCTGGATGTCAAAGTATTCACCTTTTCCAGCGGTCCAGCGGGACGCACCTGATTCCCGATGGACCTGTCAGCTGCACCAAAAAGCTTTGAGTAAACCAGGTGGGGGGGTGGGCCCAGTTGAAACCGCTGGACCGTTCCGAGAGTCAGCAAAGGCACTTAAAGGCTGGATGTCAAAGTATTCACCTTTTCCAGCGGTCCAGCGGGACGCACCTGATTCCCGATGGACCTGTCAGCTGCACCAAAAAGCTTGTAGTGAACCAGGTGGGGGCGGGCCCAGTTGAAACCACTGGACCGTTCCGAAAAGTTAGCAAAGGCACTTAAAGGCTGGATGTCAAAGTATTCACCTTTTCCAGCGGTCCAGCGGGACGCACTCACTTTCCAGCTAAAACCTGTTTCAGCCACCAAAACAGGTTTTCGAGTTACAGCAAGCCAGGTCAGGCGGCAGAGCATTTCAAGTGACCGTAGGCATGCAAAAGCACTTGAAGCCTCGCTGCCAACATTGGCACCTATCCATTCAACTGCACACCCACAGCAAGCCAGCGGTGGGCGGACTCTGTCAACTGCAAAAGCCATAGGCTTGTGGGACCTGTGGAGCAGGCGTGTAAACCCGGAAATGGTGAGATGTGCTGGCTATTGCCCTCCAAGTCATGTCTGCCAACCCCGAGACTGTCTCGGGGAGGGCAGACTCCTCTGCCCTGCAATGCACTTGAGCGATTGCGTGCAGGAGCACAAGCATGGCGCACGACGTGGCAACCACCATTCTGGAGCTGGCCACCCAGCAGCACGAGCAAGAGGTGCAGCAGCACGAGCAAGAGGCGCAGCAGCGCCAAGCAGAGGACATCGCCAGTCACAGGTATCAACTGCAGATCGGCTGCTCGGCCGAGAACCAGGCTGGGGGTGGATCATGGCGGAACGATAACATTGTCAGCGTGAGGTTCAGCAGCCATGACGGTGGCGTTGTGCGCTGGCTGCCAATTGGGGCACAGATGGTCTGTAAGCACCAGCAAGGGGGCTGCGCTGAGTTTGATCCCTCAGATGATGATTCAGGAGTTCTACAGACTGCATGGTCAAATGGAGGGGAGCATGCTGAAGACGCACCTGGTGTGGGTCAGCCTCGCTGCGGGCGAAAGGCAAAGGTACCGCTCAGCCCACTGGGACTTCCCAAGCGGCAAAGTTGTGTGCAAGCAGTTTGTTTTGATCAACAAGGATGCGCCAGCAGCAGAAAGGATTTCAGTGGACAGCCTCATGGAAACTCTCGAGACGGTCCTGGCTCTGGGGCTGGAAGTCAGGGTAGTTGGGGGGGTATGTGGGCAGTGGTTGGAACTCTGACAGTGATATTGAGTGGTCTGATGATGGTGTGTAAAATCCTGTGCGGCCGCCTGGCCATGCATCGCTGTGGATGACCGTGGCGGCTTCTATAGGCCAAGGCTAAAACTTCCTGGAAAGGGTCAGGGTTTAGGGTTCAAGCTCAGCAAAGCTGAGTCTAAACCTCGCAGGGCCCCTGTGAGCAGCAGCAGGCCAGGTCAGGCGGCAGCCAGAGCATTCCCAGGGGACCGTAGCGCGCAGGCACGCAAAAGCACTTGAAGCCTCGCAGCAAACATTTGCAGCCATCCCTTTATGTGCAGCCAGTGGTGGTTCCAGCATGGTCAACGCTGGTCAAACAATGCGTGCAGCAGGGCCAGCTGCTGGGTGCGACATCCAGCAGCTTGGCAAAGACACAGGGCCCCATGGGAGCCACTTTGGGCGAAATTGTGCAGTTTGACACAGAAATCCACTTATAGGACCCCAGGCGCAACCCACTTATAGGGGCTTGAGCCCACTGTTCAGTGAGCGACACCCACGGAGCTTATGTTGGCCCTCGGCCCGACACCAGCACACTGGGATAGCCTAGACCCGTGCTGAGTGAAGTTACCGTGGTGTGCAGGCTTAGGCCTTCATCATGACAAGTAACATGTGCGGAGACACTGGTGGCCGTAAGAGCCAGCACTCTGGTGCTGCGCCGGGCACACTAAGACTCTCGCGTGAACGTCATGGTGTCGTGCTGTCGCTCTGCTCCTTTGCCAAAGCCTGTCTGCCTTGCTTATGAGGTGCCTAGGCGGGTACTTTCCATCACCCCGTTGTGGCCCCCTGCAAGGGGGCTTCGGTAATCCGGGGCACAGGTGGACTGTACGACTGTCCTGGCCTCATTGGCAGGCATACAGGCTGCGGCACCAACTGGCTCCTGCGGTTCACAGCCGTGGAGCTGAGTCTGTCATATTGTGGCTGATGAAAGCACGCAATGCACTTATACCAGGAGGGGGCTACAACTTGCATGAGCAACCATGGCCTGTGCTTGTGTGAAGAACAGCTGCTCTCTGTGGGAGAGGTTGGTGCCTGACCTCCAGAAGCACATTTATGGCCTCGCTGTGGAGCAGCATTGCAGGGAGCTCATGCGGACCCAGGTCTGTCCCGACATCATCCTTGCTGCAATCAAGAGAAACCAGGCATCGTTTGAGCCGGTAGATTGGCAATTTTGCAGGCTGATGAGGTACATGTGGGGATGTCGAGAGGGCGACCAGTGTCGACGACGGGCCCTAGAAGAAGTGATGACAAAACACAGTGGCTTCCAAGATGACTTTTGTGATGCCGTGGATGCCTTCATGAGCAGCATTGCTGGCCTGCCAAGACACATGCGGTGCC
The DNA here is from genome assembly GCA_963556185.1 of Pseudopediastrum boryanum. Classification (NCBI taxonomy): domain Eukaryota; kingdom Viridiplantae; phylum Chlorophyta; class Chlorophyceae; order Sphaeropleales; family Hydrodictyaceae; genus Pseudopediastrum; species Pseudopediastrum boryanum. Next base: position 8,967,902 of record OY744501.1, on the reverse strand, counting down.
TGTGGATGAGGCACTTGCGTGATGCTGTTGGCCAAGAGCGTCTGTCCATTGCTTTTCGGCGACGCACGCACGCACAGGTTTGTTTTGGGCTGCCCCTGGTGCCTGTGAGGGGGTTGGTTGGTACAGAATACGCTGCCGGTGCTGGAGGTGGGCACTCAGGTGGAGGTGGTGATACCATTTTGACTGTCAGTGTTGGTGGTGGTCTGAGCGGAACTGGGGCGACCAGGTGGCGCTCGCTCATGAGTGGTCAGGTGTCATCGGTAAAGTGTCCTTGACTGTGTAACATAGAGATGATCAAGCCAACGGCTGAGTTGCCGCGCCGATCTGAGAACCAGTAGTGGGGGAGTGCCGGTGCCCTCTCGCTGCCTTTCCCTCCAAGACAGGTAAAGGCACACCAGCCCACAAGCGCATGTGCTGCTGGTCTTAAGTTAGCGCTCTGAGGCAGCGAGCTGCGGGTGCTTTCAGAGGTCAATAGAGGCGGTGCAAGTATGCTTATCAGTTAGGCCCCCACTAGATAGTGTAGCGTGGCAGTGGGTGAATGTTGGCAGGGTCAGTGTGAGCAGGATGGTTGACACAATGGAGTGCTGCCTGCTGACCTAGATCCACATTTGGCCTATGACTGAGTTCAGCCATGGTCGACAATGGTCTGAGTGAGCAGTTTCCTGGTTGCAGTTGCAGCTAGACAGGGCTGATGCCTGCTCCTAACTGAAGCCAGGAGCCGGGCACGTCTCATGTATTAGGTTCAGAGAGAGTGCCGGTGGGCTTCTATGCATCCTTACAGCCTCCAGAAGATGCAGTGCTGTGTGTTCAAAACCTGCAGGGGGTCTGCGAGTGGGGGAGAGGGGGAGAGGGAGAGGTGTGCCCCCCAGAAAGTTTTTGGCTGCCCTATAATTCCCCCTTTGTCCAATATTTTTTCTACCACCCCCTTCTCTCTCTCCCTCTCTCCCCCCCTGTTTAGTGAGTAAAAGCTCAGTGAGCAAGACAGGGGAGAGAAGGGGAGAGAAGCCCCTTCTCCATCCAACATTGCTCACTGCACCCCCCGCCCAGTAGTGCCACCCGTGTCATGTGTGTGTGGGTGGCCCTGAGGTAGGGGAGAGGGGGAGAGGGAGAGGTGTGTCCCCCAGAAAGTTTTTGGCTGCCCTGTAATTCCCCCTTTGTCCAATATTTTTTCTACCACCCCCTTCTCTCTCTCCCTCTCTCCCCCCTGTTTAGTGAGTAAAAGCTCAGTGAGCAAGACAGGGGAGAGAAGGGGAGAGAAGCCCCTTCTCCATCCAACATTGCTCACTGCACCCCCCGCCCAGTAGTGCCACCCGTGTCATGTGTGTGGGGTGGCCCTGAGGTAGGGGAGAGGGGGAGAGGGAGAGGTGTGCCCCCCAGAAAGTTTTTGGCTGCCCTGTAATTCCCCCTTTGTCCAATATTTTTTCTACCACCCCCTTCTCTCTCTCCCTCTCTCCCCCCCTGTTTATGAGTAAAAGCTCAGTGAGCAAGACAGGGGCGAGAAGGGGAGAGAAGCCCCTTCTCCATCTAACATTGCTCACTGCAACCCCGCCCAGCGCACCCCTTGCTTGTGTGTTGTGCAAAAGCAGGGGGCCCCTGCAGGCCCCTCGGGTAGTTGAGGGCACATGGCAGAGAGGCCTGTGAATACACAGTCTTTTTTTGGCTGCCAGGCTGCAACTTTGCAGCCCAAAAGTCGGCGCGCAATCACTTGAGCCAGCCACGCACAACCCACTTAAGCGCGGCCAGGATACTGCATAAACATGTTGGGTACAAGAGTGCTAAAGATGAAGCAGACCATAATTGATCAGGCAACGGTTGACAAGGTGGTGGCCACTGGCCCGACCTTCTTCACCGCCTTTGGCAAGCACGTGTTCTGGTGTGGCAAGGGCAGCAAGGCAAGAGCTATTTCCAAGGCCCAGGAGCAGGGGCACTCCATGGTGGTGGGCTGGACCAAGTACAGCACCGGCAGAGTCTATGGCTCTTTCAAGGACCACGCTGAGCTGGTGTCCCTCATCCACGCCCCCGGCAATCCGATGGAGCTTTCGGACCTACAGGGCCTGTACCACGTGACCGTGGACTCCCTGCTGTTCGCCCCCTACTTTGACATCGAATGGACTTTTGCCCAGGAGGAGGCCTACCCCTGGCTGTCCCTGGAAACCATCCTGGATGACATCAAGGCAGCCTGCTGGCACATGTGTGGTGTCAGCCTGGCAGACCACGACTTTGTGGTGATGGATGCATCTGGTTTGGACAGCAAGGGCGAGTACAAGTTCTCCTACCATGTGCTCATCAGGCCACAAGCTGCTCCACTGGCTGTCAGCAAGGCTACCATGGCGCAGCTGGTGAGCACCTGCCTGGGCAAGTACGCCGTCAAGGACCTGGGCAACCCCACCATCGCCAAGCATGTGATTGACCCCAGCGTTTACCACACCAATCACGACTACCGCATGGTCTTCCAAGGCAAGCCGGGGGGTGAGCGGCCGCTACTGCCCATCACCCACAAGGACCAGCGCCCAGAGATCTTCATGCCAGACTAACTGCCTCCTGGGGCCCAGCGCTTGACCAGCAAGCTGCCCAACAGCAACCCACCCGCCATCCCCGCCCAGCTGGCCCCCCTTGCCTCACCTGAGATCAAGGAGGGTCCTGCTGGCAACAGCACGGCGCCCCGCCAGGTGACCGCCAAGCCAAGGACAGCCTCTACAACAAGCAGTTCAGCTTCCTGACGCCAGCAGGCAAGCTCAAGATCGTGCACAGGCTGCTGGAGGCTGCCGGCATCTCAGACATCACCCCAGCAGAGGTGCGGGGCAGCACCGTGCGCTGCTTGACCGACAAGCGCAACGGCAGAGCCTGCAAGTGCACAGAGGGGGAGCGACACGTGTCAAACAACGTCTACCTGTACTTCCATAGGGACGGGAGCCTTTACTACCAGTGCCTGGCACCTGGCTGCCGCGATGGCCCCACCCCCAAGGTGGCCATCGGCAGCTGGGTGGAGTGCCTGCAGGATCCACATACCCTCTTCACCCAAGAGGAGTTTGATCAGCTGGCAAAGCTGGGGGTGACAGACCCTTTCGCCCTGTACATCCAGCAGCTGCCCAGTGGCCTGGTGGACCTGAGTGCGCTTGACGACTCCATGCGAGCCATGTGCACCTATACGAAGGTCAACTCCCCCTCCTACGCCACACTCGCAGCAGTGTTTGAACTGGGCAACTTTGTGGTGGGTACGCCGGTGGGCTATGCCAGCATCATGGATCCCCAGGACAGCAACATAGCAGACGTGCTGCACCTTCGCAACCAGAAGGAGTTCACCCAAAAGTTCCAGTGGATGCAATACAAGGTGCTGAAAGCGGGGAAGCCGGACAAGAAGGGCAAGCCCCCCCCTCTCGAAGAGGTGGAGCTGGACTTCACATCCACCTGGTTGAAGGACACCCAGCAGCGCCACTATGACCGCGTTGACTTTCTGCCACCCCCCTGCAAGTGCCCACCCCACGTGTTCAACCTGTGGGACGGCTTTGATGCCGACAAGTGGGGCGTGGAGAGCTCAGGAGATCTGTGGGGCTACGATGAGTTGCTGAAGCTGTCCTGCAACCACGATGCTGGGCTGATGCATGCCAAGGAAGTGTACTACGCCGACCTGATTCAGAACCCTGGCAGGAATTCCCAAGCTGGCATTGCAACAAAGAGCCACGAGCAGGGGAGCGGCAAGGACACAGACGCCATCTTGCTCAAGAACATTGTGGGGGCCAGATACGTAAGCATTGTGATGGACCCCAGCAGTGAGCTGTTTGGGACATACGCGGTTGCACTCAAGCACAAGCTGCTGGTCCACGTGAGTGAGTCCGATGCCCTGCTCAAGCACGACAAAAAGGTCAAGCACCTGCTCACTGCACCCACAGTTACCCTCAACGAGAAGTACGTGAGGCAGTACAACATCCGCAACATGGCCAGGTGGATTGTCACCGGCAACGAAGTGGGCATGGTGGGCACTGGCAGGCGCTGGCTGTTCACAGAGCAAAGCATGGAGCGGGTGGGTGATGCAGCATACTGGGTCAAGATGTATGCTTGGCTAGACAACAAGCAGAACCTGAAGGCGGTTTATGACCACCTCCGCGCCGTTGACCTGAGCGGCATCAGCACACTACAGGCCCTTTTTGCTCAGTCTCACAACCCGGAAGCTCAGCACGAAGCAGCTGTGGCCACGGCAGACCACATCACGCAGTGGGCCAAGGAACAGGTGGAGGCCTGGCAGGCCAAGAGCAACCCTCCTGCCCAGGATGAGCTCACCACAGCGGACCTGTACGAATCCTTCACCAAGGTTGGCATCCAAAAAGGGTGCTGGGGTGAGACTGAGAAGCCCAGCTGCAACATGTATACATTCACTTCCGAGCTCGGCAACAGGTACAAGCCATGTCAAGCGTTCCAATCTCTCAAGAACATGGGCAGGAAGAAGCTGGCGGGATACAAGATCACTTCGGCCAAGTGGAGGGATTACCTGGTGCGCCACCACTACATGCTGATGCCAGAAGAGGAGAGCGGCAGAAAGCAAGAGAGCAACAAGCAGGGGGGAGCATCCGTGGTACAAGAGGAAACAGTGGAGGAGGTGGGGCCCACTCCACTGACCCAATGGCTGACCCCAGCAGGTGGCGGTGCCGACAGCAGCGATGACGATGGTCAGTATTAGGAATGGACAGAGCCATTGGCAGATGGCCCCGGTCCAAGTGTGAGGCTACTCAGTGTTTGCACGCTTCTTCTTCATGCTGCTGATTACGTAAGCGATGTGCCTGCTCTTGAACTCAGGGTCTGTGCGGTACTTTTCACGCATGCGTGCTGCAAAGTACTCCTTGTTGGCTGCATTCCATCTGCGCTGTGCTACCCAGGGTTTGGGCTCAGGTACATCAGGTGGTTCCGTGCAAGCGGCAGCCATCGTGTTTTTACAGTTTGTGTTTGACATTTTAGTAGTTGGGAGCAGCCGCAATCATGTTGTATACGTCTGGGGCCCTGTGTGAGGGAGCACAGAGCCCTGGCAGGCCTGAGCGGAGCAGGGGCCTCAAGAAGCCACAACATTATGATGAAACTTGAGGGTGTGTGTTGGGGAGAGGATGCCTCTCTCCCCCTCTCTCCATGTGTTGCTCACTTGAGGTTTTCCCTCTTAAAAGTAGGGGAGAGAAGGAGAGAGGAAAGGGGTGGAGGAGAAACTATATGGAAGAGGGTAAGAAACCAGGGCTGCCCAAACTTTCTGGCGGGCCCATCTCTCCCTCTCCCTCCCTCCTACCTGTAGTACACCTGGCGTTGTATGCCACTCCACGCATTGTAAAGGTGAATCAGCTGGAGACCCCCAACGTGATGTGGGAGGGGCCCATGGTGCAGATGTCGGTCAATCAGGATTTGTCACTGGAAAGGGAGGACTGCGGGAGAGAGCATTGGAGCCGTCAGGGGGCAACAGGAGTGAGGTTTTGATACTAGAAACAGCCTTTATCTGCCAGAGTAGGTATTAGGATGGACACTTTTTTAAGTCACTTGGGCTTCTGCTCAAGCTAAATGGCTCCAAAATGGGTGCAGTGCATCTGCAATGCACTTAAAGAGCCCCATGCCAGTAGGAAGGTGTGCACAAGAATAATGGCCGGCCTAAACCAATGAGAGCGCATCCAGCTGGTCCTGGACTGGCACTTTGACATGCAGGAAGGGGACCATGCAGTTGCCGAGAGGTTTGACACAACGTTGATTGTGAGCTACTACCATAAGCTGCACACCCAGCGAGTTCCACTGACCCTCAGGCAGCAGAGGTCTCTGGATAACATCATCTATCGCTGGCGCATTCACAGGTGGATGAGGAACAACCCCACTGCCCAGGGTCAAGCCCCTGCGCCCCCTGCCCCACCTGCGCCGGAAGATGAAGGCTTTGCTTTTCTCTCAGATGATGCGCTGGACAGCTAAAGGAGGTGCTGCTGAGGAACTTGCTGCAGTTGAGCTGGTGGGCCTGCAGTCCAGCATGAAGAGTGTCTGTGGTGGCCATTGTGTGCCACGAGCGGTGCCCAGGTTGCTCAGTTCCAAGGGCTCAGCTGGTGGTACATGGTAGCGGTGTAATGAACTGTACTAGCAAGGACACGAACTGAATTCCCGCAGGAGCCACACAAGGGCTGTGAAAGGGGCAGGTGGGACCAGCTGCTTGAGGTGGGGACCAGTGGAACCTCCCCATTGGAGGTTTTCACTGCATACAGGAGTTGCCCCAGACGCGCACACGGCTTGCAAGAGTCCCCAAGGATCCCACAGCACCCACCAGGATCGAGGAGTCCCCGCTGGGCCCAGGCAGTCCCGGTGCATGCAGTGGGGGCCACAGTGCCTAAGTACAGTCCATTTGGGATCGCCAGCGAGCTTGCGTAGCGTTGCAATGCAGCGTATGCGCCATGCATTGGTTCATGACAGCGAGGCGTCGCAGTGGCCGGCCCTGAACATCGAACAGATCAGTGGCAATGCGAGGGTTGCACGGGACAGTCAAGCGAATGACCAGACATCTAATTGTATTCCGACGAGGGCCGAGATTGATAGAAAGCTCCTGCTTTAGCCTCTATCACTGAAGTTTGACCGCGTGAACCCAAAACTCGTTACTTGTACAGCCTGAAATTGTGTGCATTCAGTGCCTTAGCAGGGTTTAGCATCAGCTTTGCTGAGCCTACACCCTAACTCCCCTGAAACCCCACCCTGAAACTATCTTCTGAATTTTGGCAGCTGGCTCCAGGTGTTGCACGCACCGGTAGTGGCTTTTGCCGGCAGAAGTGGGTTGGTGTGCACATAAAGGAAGAGGTGCACTCATGTGTGCAGCGAGGCTTCAAGTGCTTTTGCATGCCTACGGTCCCGTCAGAAGGAATTGTTGCATGCGCTGCGTGTGCAGCTGCTGCTGTGGGTATTCTCCTGTGGGTGGCAGCGGGCTTTCCCGTGTCGACACCCGCCCGCTGGCTGGTGTGCACATAAAGGTAAAGGTCCACCTGTTTTCAGCGAGGCTTCAAGTTCTCTTGCATGGCCTCGGTCCCTTGGGGACGCTTTGCTGCCCTTGGGCTGGCCAGGTGCTGCTGCTTGACTTGTTGTGGTTTGTCCTGATACGGGCTTTTTCCCGCTGTGGTGTGCACTTAGAGTAGGTATAGGTGCACCTATTGCATGCAGCAAGGCTTCAAGTGCGTGCCTTCCCAAGAGAGTGCTTTGCAGCCCTATCAGCCAGCGGAGTCTGCTGTCGGACTCATCTTGACCCTGGACGAGCTCTTACAAACAAGGCCAGCCACTCCAACAGACCAGAAGCCACCGACGCCTTTCAGCACACACACAGCAAGCACTAGGTGCACAAGCTGCTTGTTGTACCAGGCCACCAAGCTGGCATGCATCAGTACTTGAGATAGGCCATAGAGCAGAACCAGGCCCATGGAGAATACCAGGGCCTTGAGAATACATGGGGCCCATAGTATGCCGCTGCTGCTGGAGGAGGCCCCTGCTGCTGCTGCTGCATGCCCAGGTAGCCTGGCCCGGAACTCGCCTGCTGCTTGCCACACTGCGCTAACAAACCCTGCTGCTGCTGCTGCTGCTCCTGCCGTCGGTGGTGGTGCTGCTGCTGCATTGATGGCGGCCCTCCTGGCGTAAGCAAGGGGTGGATTCCCAACCACAAACAACCAGCTCTGCAACGGCGCTTGTTGCACATGCTCAGGACTTGCAACAGACAGGAATGGCAGCCGGGACTGCAGTTTTCATGATGCACAATCCGCACCATACTGCTCCCTGCAAGAAGTATGGCACATCATGGCGCTGTTAGCAGCTGCGCCTGCCCAACAGCCCCGCTGGCAAGCAAGCTCCACAGCGCTGCTGGCAGCTGAGGCTGAATGCACACTCCGCACCATGCTGCGATTTGCAAGGAGTATGGCACATCAGGCGCTGCTGATCTAGGGTTCAAGGTTCAGGGTGGCGCCTGGCCATCAGCCCTGCTGCCCAGCAGGCTGCACAGCGCCCATGTATCCTCTGCCATGTCATCCTGCGTGGCGCACAGTACTGCATGGCCCCAGTCAATCAGCCAGGCGTGCTGCCCGCCGCCCGCTGCCTCCTCCACCAGCACATTGCTGTCTCGCAGGTCACCGTGGGATAGGCCGCAGGCGTGTGCGGCCGCCAGCGCACGCTCCAGCTGCTGCCTCAGGTGCTGGTCTGCGCAGGGGTTGAAGTAACGCGCCTTCACGTAGCGGGTGGCAATCACGTAGCCGCGGCTGCGGCACTCAGCACCAGCCGCCACCAGGCGGGGTGTGTGGACGTCCCAGTGCTCACGCAGCTGCAGCAGCACCTTGGCCTCATGCAGCAGCGCTGCTGCCCGCGGGGAGCCCAGCGGCGCGACCTTGACGGCCAGCAGGTCACCACTCGCCTGCCTGCAGTGCACAGCAGGACAGCCAACAGCCGCCATGAGCGCATGAACTGGCGTTTGCAACCAGTGGGTTTTGTGAATAAGCATGCATGAGCACACTATTTGACGGTAGGATGCATTCACTGTACTGAACCTGGCACGCAGCTGCCACTCGCTGTCAATCACACTGACCCTGATTCAGGCACCTGAGTGAGAAGGCCATCCTCAACTGCAGGAAGCATCAGTTACTGCCCTTCAAGTACGTCTTCTCAGCCTGCATTTCTTGGTGCTCAAAATGTGCATAAGCGCATTCCTAAAACCCTGGCCCAGGGACGGTTCCTGAGCCCTTGAAGCTGGGAAGCTGGAACACCTACCTGTAGCTGAACACGAGGCCCGATGCACCCACGCCAATCACTCCCAGCACCTGCTCAAGGTCAACTGCTGCAGCAGCTGCCTCCAGCTCGCTCACCACCAGATCACCCGCAGGTGCAGCGGTGCCCTCTGCATCCCCGCAGTGCCACTGTGACAACAGCAGCCGCTCATGCTTCCGCTGGTCTGCTGCAAGCTCAGTGTCTGCATCGGCTGCAGCTGGGCTAGCAAGATGCTGCGCCTTGCAAGCATGCTTGCTGTGCTGTGAGTCTGTCCCTGAGCTGCCAGGCTGACCACCAGCCGTCCCCATGCTGGGGTGCGGTGCACTGCCACTTCTGCGGTTACCCGCAGCGCCACCGCTACTGCTGCTGCCACCGCCGGCACTGTTGCTGCTGCTACCACCCTGGCTGTCAGCGCTCCTGCTGCTGCCACCTGGGCCCCCCTGCGCTGGTGCGTAGGTGCTGGCGGGCGTCCAGGGCTCCATCTGGCTCATGTGGAGGATGGCCTCCCGGCAGAGATAGTAGACCATCTGCAGCCACAGACAAGCAGCACCACTAGTCAGGGTGCGCCTGAAACACCACGACCACAAGGCAGGAGATGATGCACTGGAGCACTAACAGCACAGAGGGCCCCCTATGAATGGCACAGAACAGCACAGCACAGCACAGCACAGCACAACACAGCACAGCACAGCACAGCACAGCAAAACACAGAACAGCGTGATAGAAGAGCACGGATAGGCACAAGGGGCAGCACAAGCACTGCAAGCGGACGCAGGTACAGCTACCTGCTTCCTGATTCAGCATGCCAGAATAAACCAATAACCACAACAAAACAGAGGTGGCTGCATAGTAGAGTGGCCCAGGTGGCAGCTGCATGCTGACCTACCCCTACAACCGAAGGGTTGGTGGAGTTGCGGCGTAATGCGCGCGACACATAGAAATCTGCACCATCCATCTTGATGGCCCATGTGTACATGTAGTTGCCGGCCCAGGCATACTTGATGCCACGCCAGCTGCAGTAGCGGGCGACCTGCACAACAAGACATAACAACACTTAAGTGCTGCACGCCCTGTAACAGCTTTCCTTGCCCCTAGTCCCTAGTTGGCTTAGATGTGATGAATTCGTGAAGCAGAAAATGACAGCCTGAAGCCTGAAATCGTAGTCTTACCATGACACTGCACATGCTCATCAGTACAGACAGTGTGCAATGTGCCTGGCGGTGTCAAACCTCGCAGTATAAGACCTGACATATCATAGCGCAAGCTCAGCTGCTCCCTTCAACCGTAAACCGTGGACCCTGACAACATGCACTTGCGACGCGCACCTGGCTCATCAGGCCCTTGACGTTCTTGCAGATGGGTGCTGCGTTACCGCGGGGCTGCATCAGCTCGGGGTGGTTCCACAGGTAATGCAGGCATGGCGCATCCACATTATGCACCACCTCACCATCATCACCACGCAGCTGCAGCGGCTTGCCCTCCAGGCAGCAGCTGTCAATCTCGCTGTTCCGCAGGCAGATCAAGCGCTCGCTGCGGTTGAGCAAGAGGGTGTGATGGCAAAGAAGCAAACAAGGTGATTCTTGGAAAGGGACAGATCTGGGTTACCAGTGCAAAACGGTTACTCAACACCACCTACTTATAGTCCCTAAATCACATCGCACCATCATGACCAATATCATGGCAAATGTCGTCATCGCCGTGAAAAAGTAACCTAGCGCAGTGCTCATTGTAGCTTGCTGTGGGGCAATAGCAAGCACAGGGGCAGTATTGCTAACAAACAGCAACTCTGAACGAGACACCGCTGGCCAGCGATGCACCAACCGCAAGATTCAGGGTTCAGAGGGTTCAGAATTCATTTCTGATTCCCATTGGGCCACTGCAGGCCAGCAATGGGTCACTGCAGGCCAACATTGGGTCGCTGCGGGCCCGCAATGGGTCAATGCCGGCCAGCAATGCACCAGCAGCAGGGATGCAAAATTCAGTACGTGTTGGCTGCTATGCAGTAGAGGAGGGCAGGCAGGTGAAGACCTCTGCCCTGGCCACATCTATCAAGGGGCGTTCCTACTGTACTGCACAAACCTCAACAGAATGTTTTGGACTCACGTTCTTTTCAGTTCACCAAGGCTGATGGGATCACGTGATGAGCCAGAATTTGGCACTAGTGCCACATCCAGCACGTCACCCTTGTTGCTGGCGTCCACTGCCAGGCGTGCGGCTTCTTCAGCCAGATTGTGCACATCCAGGCTGCCACGCTCCCCCTCCTCCTGCACCGCCTTCTTCTGCAAAGCACTCAACAGACTTCAATGCAAAGCTATGGCAGTCAAAACCACATGCCTTTGTAAGCTCTCCTGCAGAAGCTGCCATAGCCAGGGATACCACAGACGCACTCACTGGCTCAATAATCACGTACCTGACTGTCCGTGATGGTGCCTCTCTTCTGCGACTGCAGCTGATATACTACTCCCTTGCCAGCTGTGTGCGCCTCATACCGCAGCAAACGGTTCACCATGCGCATGACAGTCGCCTCCACCGCCCTCTGAATCGTAGGCTCTCCAGCGGCGCCCTACAGGCAGCCACCAGCGACATGCACTGGGTGTCGACATGCACTGGGTGTAAAAAGATGTCCAACACTTGCCTCACAATCCATTCACAACACACGAGGCTGGTCACATTGCCTGCTTTCTCACGCACAAGGACAATCCGCATGCTGCCCCAGTGACCCCCCCCCCCCCGGTATGCACATAAGCATATGCTTGCCAAATGCAGGCATGTCACGCCTACCTTGTCAGAGTGGACCGTGTCTATGGGGAATAAGGCCGGCGTTGGTTGCAGGTTGGACAATGTCTTGACTATGTCCTGTTCGCAACTCTCCCATGGCTGCACAGTTTGCGGGTGGTATCCCTTCTCTGTGTCCTGTTGGCTGCTGCTGCTCATGGTGATACTGCAGCGCAATTCACCCAGCAGACAGTCAATGATGCCGGCACGCTGAACGGTGCCTGCATAGGGGTCAAGAGAGGCAAGATACCAGACCATAAACCCAATAGTGTAAGCAGGAGCAAAGGAAACAATGGTCCATACCAATGCGCATGAGCCTGTTGTCATACTTTGCAACACTGCAGCATGTTGCATGATGCTAGCAAGTCCTAGTTCCTCACAAGTATTCATTTGTTGCACTGTAGGAACACCGTTGAGTGAGCTGTCAGTGAAGCACTTCAGAAAAAAGACTGCACTTGCCCAGAACATCTGGTAGCCTCACGATGCAGACAAGTTCCATGCAGCTGCCCGATGCAAAAGGATGCCCAAAATGGCACATGGCTTGGTCGCTTGTGTACTGATAAGTGCGTCCGATACAGGGTTACCGCATTGATCCACCTTGCACTTACTTGAGTAATACTTGCAGCGCTGCTGAATTTCCGCTGCAGTCTCTGGCACGCAGCGCAGAAGCTCGACTACGTCCTTGGCATCCATGTCGCCGATCTGCCTGGGGGAAGTGATGCCCTTGGTCATCAAGAGTGCCGGAACATGTTCAATGTCTTGGATGGCCGTCTCCAAAACACCATTGCACAGGAGCATCTCCCAGTGGGCCTTCTCTGTGAACGGACCTGCATGGAGTCGATTGGGGAGCCACATGTGCAGGGGCAAAGGGGGCTTGATGTGTAATCCCTTTGCAATACCATCAGTGTGCCTCCATGCCCCCTCCTTTCACACCCATACCCATGAAGCAGGCACGCCCTTGCTGCACGCAGCACCACACTGCTGATCACCAGAGCCCACTTGTGCCCAACTGAACCGCAACAAGCATTGCAATGCATATGCGGCTCCACAGCAACTGCAAAGGTGACAGTAGTCATTCTGCAGACCCAAGAGCCTGTCCCGCCCAGGGCCAATGCAGCCGCATATAACGCCTCTTGGTGACAGTGATGGCAGCAAAAGAAGCAGACATAGCAGGTCACAATGCCAATGAAGTAAGGACACCTTCATTGCATGTAGCGCCACAGTGCAATAAGACCCAGAGGTGTCAGCTGTCCCTCAGGATTCAATTGAACAGGCCTGCCCCTCCCCACAGGGCACCCTTGACACCTATGCCTGCTCATGCCTACTGCCTCCCAACGGTCACGGCGGACCCTGCTGCCTCCAGCAGTACCCACCTGGCGGGAACGCTGTGGTCCAAGCGGTGGGTGATGAGCACATGCATCAAAGCAGCAGGAAAGGGCAGGGTCAGGCGAGGTTGCATGAGTACAACAGGGTTTGTATAGACACGGTCCTGCTGCTGGCAGCTGGACATTGCGGCCCTACCGAGTAGTCCCAGCGGATGCTGCATGATGCAACCTAGAAAGCAGCAGGAAACCCCTCGCTGCATGATGCAACTTCACGCTGCGTGCAGCAGCACCTGCTGAACAGCAGACACCAAGGCAATGCCTGCAACTGAAGCCCAGATATGCACAACTGGGGCATCCATGCATGCCATGCTCCTAGGCCTCAGAGCATGCCCGACAGAGTGTCAAAGCCAGAAGGCTTTGTTGCTACTAAGCACGCACGCAGCAAACAAATGTGAAAACAGGTGGCTGCTCAGCACCGTCAAGGTCCCCAGCACTGCTGTGCGTAATGCTGGCTGGTCAGCTTTTCACTCGGGGGTGCAACTGCCTGCCCAAGGATCGCAGCGAGCCCTGCTGCCTCTAGCAGCACCCACCTGCTGCGCCTGCTGTAGGGTGTTGAGGATCACGGGGTGAGGGGACAGGGCACAGGGGCAGGGGCAGAAGCACAGGGGACAGGAGGAGAGAGGGCAACGTCAGTTGGACACTGAAAAAGCAGCACTCCAAATGTGCAATCCTCCAGGTACGCCCAAGCAGCGGACGAAGGCCAGGAGGCTTTGCTGGTACCAAGCAAGCATGCAGCAAACCAATGCAAAAACAGGTGGTTGCTCATGCATCATCAAGGGCCCCAGCACTGCTTTGCATTATGCTGGCTGGTCAGCTTTTCACTCAGGGATTCAACTGCCTGCTCAAAGCTGCCACAGCAACCAGGGGCGAGGAGCCAGGAGGCCTTGCGCTACTAAGCAAGCGTACAGCAAACCAATGCATAAACAGGTGGCCGATCATGCATCATCAAGGTCCCCAGCACTGCCTTGCGTCATGCTGGCTGGTCAGCTTTCCACTCAGGGGTTCAATTGCCCTCCCAAGGATCACAGCAAGCCCTGCTGCCTCTAGCAGCACCCACCTGCAACGCCTGCTGTAGGGTGTTGAGGATGGTGTTGAAGAGCACAGGGCGCGATCAGGGTTACGGAAGAGGGCACAGGGAGCATGATGAGGAAGGGCTGGGTCAGTGCAATTAGTACAGACCTCTGGGCAGCATTGGCCCGCGGACTTGGAACACGACAACGCACACAGGCATGCTGCCATGCACACCCCTTTCCTGCCTCTCAGCATGTGGCCCTTTTGAGACCAAGGATGGGCCAGGCACTGCCCCAGACTACGCAGCTCCTGCCATGACAGCATGCGGCATCAACCAGCACATATCAAGCAAGGGCCCCCCACTAGTACCCCTGCCCACAGCACACCCTTGTAGATCTGGCTACGCTTACTCCTACCCCAAATGCCTCCCCAACGGTGCTGGCGCACCCTCCTGGTAGGGGTGCTGTGAATCCAAGCGGAAGTTGATGAGCACATGTGTGGGAGCAGCGGGGGTACATGATGCTAGAGTGTGCATCCCTAAGTAAACAGTGCTTGCGGCCTGTACTCGAGCCCTTAATTATGGAAGCACGTACTGTCACGGGGTCCTGTTCCAGAAAGAGCACTGTTGTGCGGTCCCATTCAAGGGCCCAGAGCAATGGAGGCCCGTCCTGCTGCAGGGCGCAGCTCTAGGTAATGCAGAGAAAGTCTTTCCCAGTACACCATAGGCTGGCAATTACCAGCCTGCAGTCGGGCCTAGCCCTGCCTCACCTGCCACAAGAGCATCCAGCCCTGCCCGGATAGCGTCCGGACTCCTTGGTGTAAAGTACCGCTGCCACCCCTCCGGCTTGTTAACTAGTGCGGCCCATACTGCATCTACCTTGGCCTTGTCCTCTGAATAGAGGACATCAAGACTGTCATACACGTCGTCCCAAGCTAGCGGGCGCTGGTAAGGCGCCGGGCCTGCATGGGCAAGATTCGTACAGTTAACACTGCGCAAGGCCGGTTGCTACCACCAGCAACCCATCCCAATTGAGATACTACGGTGGGTTCCCTAGCTCCGCTGGCTGTGGGCCAATACCTTGTTGGCCCTGCATGGGTCCCAACTCTTGTCTCCGTTCACCCACGTGTCCTGTTCCACTGCAAAACAGCAACAAAGTCACTTCTGCAGCTTCTGTGTACTTGAAATGACAACTGTGCTGCGATTTATACCAGGGAGAGCGTCGGACGAGGGTGAGGGCCGCGGAGGCAAAGACTGTATCGAGGCACCCCTGTCGCACAAAGCGCCCGCTGCAAAGGCGCACTAAGAACTAGCGTTTCTAGCGTCTTGCGTCTGCCAGATAGCAGGCCCCGCCAAGAGACAGTGATACAGTCGGCTAGCCCGATAGCACAAACACCAGGGAATGCTGAATATTCAGGTTTCGCGTGGCGTCCTGGGCTGGGTGGTCTTGAA
This sequence comes from Pseudopediastrum boryanum, assembly GCA_963556185.1. Taxonomy (NCBI): domain Eukaryota; kingdom Viridiplantae; phylum Chlorophyta; class Chlorophyceae; order Sphaeropleales; family Hydrodictyaceae; genus Pseudopediastrum; species Pseudopediastrum boryanum. The sequence goes on along the minus strand of OY744501.1, from coordinate 8,952,548 downwards.
GTGGTCTTGCCAAAGTAGGCAACATAACCTTTGTTCCAGAGGCATTGCGCTCTGTTGCAATAAAGACACACAGGCTTTAGGTGGGCCGGAACCCCAGCCGTTCTGTTTTCCACAGTCCGGGGCCTCCCAATTTTTCATACTGTGACTTGAACCTGGGCATAATGGGCTGAGTATTGTTTATTATTGCCATGCAATCAGCCACATGCCATGGCCCTTTGTGAAACTGGCATGTTCAGGGGGTCCAGGCTGCCAGCACGGGGCGAGCTTCGTGACTGACGGTGCAAGGAGCTTCATGGATGCTGCTGCTGGGCGAAGCCGCTCACATTACACAGAAAGGAGCGGGCAACATAGCAACAAGCGAGCAGACAGTGGACAGTGTGCCAGACGCAGTTGCCTGGGAAGGGGGGGTAGCTGCTTAGCATCAGGCAGCCACTTCCGTGAATCTGCCATACAGACGCCAGCGCTGCGTCTGCCTCGAACTGGCTTTTAGTTAGAGGCTTTCATTCCCGTCGGGGGACTGCTTACACAAGCTAGAGGCCATGCACATGCACTGCAGGCCACCCCGCGGACGCCACCCAATAACTCGCAAGGAAAGAGGGGCCACGGGGCGGGGAGGAGGCACAAGGGGCACATGGCTAGGCCGCTTCAGCACAGCCTGGGCCTGCTATGCAATGGCTGAGGGCCACACATGGCTCTGTGAGGAGCTGACCATGCCTGCCACTACAGCTGCTGCACAGCAGGGTCGCTGCCCTTGCAGCAGCAGCAGCTCCGCCCCTGCTTCTCAACGGCTGCTGATTGCCTCACTGGGCAGGCGCTGCTAGGGCCTGGGTTGGTGGGGCTGCTGCGGCCATGCATGCACAAAGGGTTCCTGCAGCAGCATAAAGGGGCAGGCAATGTAGGCTCAAACCCATCCTGTTTTAGTAAAACAAACATGCATGGGCACTTGAAGACTCGCAACAAACCTCATCAACCTTCACGTGCATACCTGCGCATGCTGCCCATGCTGCTGCCTCCGCCCCCCTGCCAAGTTACCTTGTCAACTTTCTGCTCCCACTGTGCAGCGCTACATACGCGGGAGGTATGCTAATGCCTTTGGAGCCTCGCTGCCAGCAGGCCTGTCTAACAGTCATAGCGCACGATACTCAAGGGCAGGTGAACCCACTGTCTGCCTTTCATCCTACCTCCCACCCCACCCCACCTGGATGAATGGGATGGGGGTATCCGCTGCAGTGGTAAAGCACCTTGGTCCCTGCATGCAAAGCTTTGCCTGGCTTAAGCCAGGCCCCTAGGGTGGACATCCATCCACCAGTCGATGGGTGGGCTGGTGTTCAAAGTAGCCACCTTGGTCCTGCGGTCCTAGGTAGACCGCCCATGATTTGCGCTGGATTTGTCAGCTACTAAAAGGGTTGTGAGTAACAGCAACTAAGCCAGATGGGGACCTGCATGACCGCTCTTGATGCGAACGCACTTCAAGCCTAAAGGGTCAAAGCATGGACCTTCCTCGGCGGGCCGCATCTGATTCTCGATGAACCTGTCAGCCACTACAAGCTTTGAGGAGCCAGGTGGGGTCCTGTAGAAACCGCGGGATCGTCCTCAAAGCCGTAAGCAAAGGCACTTAAAGCCAGGAGGTCAATGTATGGTCCTTTTTCCAGATGGCCAGCTTGCTGCACTTGCCTCTCCTGCTGAAACTGTCAGCCACGCACCAAGGACCCTGGGAGCAAACAGCAGGCCAGGTGGATGCATGCCGTGACCGCAGGACCGTTTCCAAAGCAACCAAATGCACCTGAAGCCAGGAGGTCAAAATATGGACCTTTTTTCAGACAGTCTTGGTGGCGGCCAGGTGGGTGTGACCAGACATTGACTGCCATACCAAGCAACAAACAGTTAGTTGTCTGTATGATGATTTTATACATCAGCAACTGCTAAGAAACCAGGGCCCCACGCATTCTCATCACTCTCATTTTTCCAAGTATGCCCAAGCAACAAGACTTTCAGACTTTATACAAAGTACTCTGGAAATTCACAATTAGTCCCCAGTAAGAATCACCTGCCTCTGTGCTGAGCCCATGGGCACAGTGCCAGCTGCATAGCTGCAAAGAAACATGGATTGCACTTGGTTGAGCATTGGCCTCACATTTTTGTTACGGCGGAGCCCAAACAGATCTTTTTCGATCTAGCGTGCAGATTTTGTTGCACCAGCATGGTCTTGTCATATATCGGGGGGCCTTGGCCAACCCACTTGAGGGCTAGCCAACACCACAGAGGGTATGTCTCAGGAAACAATGGACTCCACCACCACGAAGTACTACCTCCAGACCAGCATCGCGAGGGACACGCTGGTGGAGGTTGACCTCCAGGGCTTCATCCGCCTGCTGCAGGCCGTGAGTCATAGGCAAGGAGCTTTGGAGAGAATGTGGGTAAGTGACATAGATCTGTTGCAAAATCCATGTATGACTCATAACAAAATCTACTTGCTGGAACAAAGAGATTTGGTTGGATCTGTAACAAATATGACTCACTTGGATCTGTCACATTCTGTGTGGAACAAATCCCAGTCAGACTGGAAAAACAACATCTGTTGTACTACAGCTGGAACACTTGTACAGCTGCTTGGATCTGTCATATTTCACTCAAGATCTGCTCTGTGTGTGCTGCCCTTATTGATTGAAAATTCTGGATGCAAGGGGCTCTCTGACTTGCTGCAAAACCTGTGAAGTTTCCTCATGCTCCTGTGCACCCTCAGTTGGACTCAGGTTTTCTTCACTGTTCCTGACAGCTGCTGCCTGTTGAGACTTCCTCACTGTGTGCCCAGCTTTTCTGTATGTCTGACTGGCTGCTGGGTGTCTGACTGGCTGCTGGGGCTGACTGGAAGGGCAACTCTGCTCCTTGCATCTACACATCTAACCGAGCTGCTGCAGCGGAATCGCCGAATCTGCCCCCGCATTCGCAGTCATTGCATGCATCTATCATTTATGGTTGCGCCTGCACCCTTAAGTACCGTCTGGAGTCCACCAGCTGCTTGAAAAAGGCTGCCAAAGCAAAACCCTGGTGGTTCAAGCCCCTAAGCACCGTAACTGGTACGCATTACCAATGTCAGAATACCCACCTACAGATAGTCTAGTTACAGTTTCTTGCTGTAACTGACAGTAGGACCGTCCCATTCCGTCCTGTAATGTCCTTTTCTGTTCAACCACCGACTTTCCATGAGCATAGATGGAAGCCCTACGGCTCTGCTGAGCCTCACAACTAGCTTGTTACAGCTAAGAGGGACAATACAGTACATACAACACCGACTGAGGGATTACATCCTCTCAGGGCAGTTTTCCCCTGCTACATGACATCAATTACCCAATAAAACGAAACACAAACCAGCTATTCCAAAAGGTCACGCAAGACCAAGCACTGAAACGACCCCTGGTGAACAGGAGTCACACAAGCAACCCCATGCAGGCCAACCATATGGATTCACCCCTCAAACAGGTGAACCACTCAGGCCAAATAAACATGGATATTATTACATTTCATGATAAGCCATAGCAGAAAGTCCCATAGGTCCGGCACCTCAAGTTGAGCTGTCACACAGAAACATGGATAAACAATGATAAGAATAAGCAATGCAACATGGGATGACATGGCATACATGCACATTGCTCAGCCACATTCCTAGCCTGCTGACCCTCTACCCTCTCAGTCCATGCACATACATTTGGCACATACATACATGTTGCAGCAAATGCAGCAGCCCAAATAGCAGCCCGGATAGCTCTGAGACTATCTAGGCATGTGTTGTCATGCATGCCAAAGACAACCCGTATTCTGTTCCATCTCGTCGTTCTTTGTGACAGCCTGAAGTGTGGGGCCTATGTCACTTTTTGCTATGGCATATCTTGAACTTTAACAAAAAAAGCTCTGACACTCAGCCCATACCTGCAGCTACAGCGAGCCCTGCTCCACTCTCCAGCACTATCCCTGTTCCTCCTTCCTTCTGCTTCTCCTTGGTTCTGATTCTCTCCCAACACCTGCAGCTTCAACGGTGGCCCATGGGTGACCCCAAAGGGCTTAAGGGTTTAGGGCCCTAAACCCTACACCCTAACATTAACCCCAAACACCTGCAGCTTCAGGGGTGGCCCATGGATGTCCCCAAACACAGCAACCTTCAACTCCCTAACAGCACCAACCTTATGCAAAGCTGCAACCACCAAGCTCTGCAGGTACGCTAGTGCTGCTGCTGCTTGTAGTGCCCATTCGACCCAAGCCATTCTTGCACTGCAACCCGGCATGACCACATCCCTTAGCCGCTGCTCTTCATGATAAGATGATATCAGGGTGCTGCAGATACGATCCTGACACTGCAGAGGCAGCACATTACCACCACCAGATATGACTTAGTTAAGGGTTTAGGGTCAGACCCTGACCCCACTCCTGACCCTGCACATGCGCACATTACCAGCAGCAAAGCCTACCTAGTCTAGGGTTTATGGCCGAGCCTGGTTAAACCCTAAACCCTACTCCCTCCACAGGCAGCATAAGACCAGCAAATACTACCGGCTGAAGGCTGGTCAAACGACGGTCCACAAGACATCCTTTAGCAATGCCAGCAAGCAGGACAACTAACGGACAGTCAATGAGCATGCACACGCAACACCAGAATCAATAGTTAAAGATAATCAGCAAAGGAAGAAGGTGCATGCATCAAGTGCAATGGCAACCAGCCAACAGCAGTCTCAGGACAGCCACAACAGAGTTTTTCAACAGATTTCATGTGCGCTTTGCAGGGTTACGTCGTTACATCTACGCTCGCTCCACCATGAGTGGCGTACATATAAGGAAGTAGGCTTACTACAGCAAGGGCACTTGCCTCCTGAACATGACCATCACCGGTATGTCATGGCTCGTCATAGCTTTGCAGGGACTAAGCAATGCCATGTACTGTGTACAATCTGCCTTGCTTGCAAACTCCAATGCAGAGAGGTCCTGCTGCAGCCAGTACAGTTGCTGCTCTGCTGCTGATGGTGCTAAGCTGCAGACTTGCTTGTGAAGCCTGCTCAGCAGTGAGGTGCTTCAAAACTGGTGCAATAACCACTCTGCCATCTTTCCATAGGTTCCCAGCACAAAACTCAAAAAATGAGGTTTTATCAATGGCTGTGCACATAGACTGTGTGCTCTTCAGACTAAAGGAGCTTGGCCCGCAGATCCATAGGGCTTGGTTTGCAGCAGCACCACATCATCAATCAATGGTGTGAGCAAACAGCTGGCATCCCCATGTGTACAAAGCAACACCATGCACCAACTTTACTTGCTCCTGAATCTATCCCAAGAAACATATCTGTTCCTGAAAGCCCAGTATACCCATTTATGCAAGCTGGTCTCCTTCACCAAGTTGTAAATACCATGTCAACACCCCGTGACAATAACCTTACAGTCTGATCATCATACTGCAGCCGTTCCAGGTAATAAGCCACACACACACACACACCACACCTTCCAACCATGTATCACATAGAGGCGAAAGCTGCATCTCACATTTCCTGCAAGCCCCCCCCCCCCGCAATCCCAACCTGGAGATAAAGACACAAACATGCTGCGTAGCCCCTTTCCTCCCTGTATAACATTTTTCGTACACCCTTAAAAGGCCACATGGCTGTGTTACTCGTTCTCCCCTTTTATTGCAACTTCGTAGCCACTTACCATGCCACATGTTGTGTATGTAAACATGTTGATTTTCTGCTCTGGAGGGCACCATGAGTCATTCACCACCTCCTTCAGCACCTCACCGCCCTGAGCAGCAACCAACCGCCGGTCAAAGGCAGTCAACCTGGGTCAACCACCTGCAAATAGTAGAATACATACCGCTCTAGTTAGCCACATTGTTAATACTGTAAGTATGTCCACAATCGTGGGCAGTTTTACTTCTGGAGGTTGGTACAGGTAATCAAAGCAGGGGAGAGGGCGTACGAGGGAATCAGGTCTGTCATGCAGTGCTGGAACAAATAAAGCAGATTGCATCCACCACCCCAAACCTACTTGATCTTGTCCTGTGAGCTGATCGGTGAGCTGAACAGGCTAGCAGGAGTGCTCAGATGCTGAAATGGCTGAGCTGACATAACACTGACTCTTGATGCAATGGTTACCTGCACGAGGGGATGAGGCCACGAAAGTAAGACGTTCCCAAGAATAAGCACGATGCTAGCATGACAACACGACTTTTGTGCACTCTTCATACAGAACCCACAGGACACAGATATGATCAGACAGATCATCACTGCAAGTGGTTGCAGTTGAATTAAACAAGAGTATCAAGCGTTGCCGACCTCGTACTATGTGGGTTGAGGCTGGCACTGCTTCGCTTGCAAGCTGGTGACTACCTGCCACAGTCAACAGGCCTTGGACACCGGCCTTTACGGATCGTGGCCGATACCACTGTTCTGGTGGTGGTGCCGCCTCCCTACCTCCCCCAAAAAAGTAATCAAGCCTATAGTAGCATCCGCTTGTCAACAGGGCTGTCAACGACCCAGTACCAACATTGACCACACCCCTTTCCAAAGCATTAGTAACGCAGCGTACATTATTCATCAGTACCAGCATTAAATGGGTAACCTGTGACGCTCAATCACACTCACACCACATTGCTAGGACTGGCCAATTAGTCATGTTTCAGCACGCCTGCCAGCCTTTTCAGATCCCAGATCAGCTCACAGGACTAGATCTAGGTTTAAGATGGTGGCTGCACCCTGCTTTTTTGGATGGTGGCTGCACCCCGCTTTTTTGTTCCAGATTTTGTCCATAGTTGGTTTAGAACAGTGAGCGGGCTGTGGTTGGTAGGTGGTGGTAGCTGGATGGTGAGGAGATGGAATCCGAGATGCAGCTGCTGCTGACGAATGTGCTTTGATATCGCTTCTGAGAAACATTCTATGTTCGCACGCATGAGTAGCCTGAGCTGTCAGACTTCTACGGCGCAGGCAGAAGGCCAGCCCAAGTCGACACCCAAGCAGTACAGGTACTGCAACCGAGCTTGCAAAGAGTGACTAGGCAAATCTAGGAACAGTCAAGACAGGCATGGCGGCCTGCGGAACATATGTTTAAAGTTGCAAACCGTCGCTGGCACCTTAATCATAAGTTGCCTTTCCCGTGTGCGTCTTCTTCACCAAAGTGGCACCTGTGCTTTTGCGGTTGTAACGCAGAAAGTTCCAAGATATTGCTCTGGGCTACGTTCATATCAACAAGGGTGCCCGCAATGGAAGGTATGCACTAGCTTTGTGAAGCTCAGCCTTTGCCTTGTTCCACACCTTGACGAGGGAAAGCTCGGCATGATCGCTTCCTTGTAGTGAAGGAGGCGCATTCAATTGAAATAGCCCTCTCAGTTGCTAGATCTGTCCGCGCACACCTCATGAAATGCTGTCGTCTGACCGCAGGACTTGAAGTTGTGCCAAACGAAGCAATCTCCCAGCTTCCTTCCCTGGACCAGAACTCCATAGCTGCCATCTTTGGCTTCCTCCCCCACAACTCCAAAGTCCTCGCTGTCAAGTCTCTCAGCACGGTCTGGCGTGACTGGGCCATGCTGCGGCTGAAAGACAGAGCAAACAAAGTGTCTGGGTGGGTTCCCCCGTGGGCCCTGAAGCAGTGGGACATTAGGGAGCTAACCCCAGGGCAGCAAGATGCAGTCATGCGCAGCTTGGCAGCAGCTGGCGATCAGGAAGGCCTAACATGGATGCATGAGCAGCTGGGAAGGCTACCTACAGCTGTAGCAATGGCAGCAGCTGCTACCGGACAGCTAGGTGTACTACAATGGGCTAAGGAACATGGCTGCAACACAGGGGGAAGACATGTGTTCCAGGCAGCTGCATGTGCTGGCCATTTGCACATCTTAGAATGGCTGGAAGGGCAAGGGGAAGGGGAAGGGGATCCGATTTTTAGAAGTTGGCAATGTTGCACGGCGCAAAGGGCTGCAGATGCTAGTGGCAACGTTCATATGCTGAATTGGGCTAGAGGCAAGGGGTATACGACAGACCCCATCCTCTGCAGATCTGCAGTGGCAGAAGGGAATCTGGAGGCCTTGAAGGGGTTGCATGAAGCAGGGACAACGTTAGGCAATGAGGTGTGCTTTATAGCAGCTGAGCATGGGCAGATTGAGGTCCTGAAGTGGCTGAAAGAAGAGGTCGGGGGAACATGGAATGCCGAGTACTGCTTAAAAGGTGCTGCGATTTACAACCAGCTTAGAGTCCTGCACTGGGCTGTGGAGGAGGGTATTCCTCTGTTGAAGGGCATATGTGATGTAGCAGCTTCTGCAGGGCACTTGGAGCTGCTGCAGTTTGCGAGGGAGCAGGGCTGCCCTTGGGATGATGAAACCATTGAAAATTCAGCCAGAGGAGGCCACTTGCAGGTGCTGCAATGGGCCCTGGAGCATGGATGCCCTTGGACACGTCACGCATACCCCGTTGCAGCAGAAAAAGGCAAGCTAGATGTACTGAAGTGGGCTGTAGGAGAGGGGTTGCCAGGGGTGGGGGGCATCTGTAACGGTGCTGCCTGTGGAGGTCAGTTGGAAGTTTTGAAGTGGGCTAGGGAGCAGGGGTTTTCCTGGGGTAGACACATCTGCTTCCACGCAGCACACCGGGGCCATGTTGAGGTTCTAAAGTGGGCTAGGGAGCATGGGTGTCCCTGGAATAGGGAGGCCTGCATCGCAGCAGCATGGAGGGAGGGCTTAGACCTGACGGGCGTTCCAGGGTTTCAGCATTGTAGGAAGCTGAGGCGGGCATGGGGTTGGGTCTGCAGGCGGTTTAGGGATTAAGGAAATATGCCACTAGATAGAGTTTAGGGTTTTTATGCAGTATATACAGTTAGCCGAAAGACTTGGTATGTTATCTGAGTTGGCATGTGGTGTCTAGCTCAGCATGCATGCTGGCATGCAGGTCAGCTAGCTGTTGCCAGGTGTTGTGCATGCTGTCCATTCAAGACGGGAATGTCGGCTACAGGTGATGTTACAAGACGTGCTCCTGTTGTGTGCATCCTGTGGTACATGACTGTGGTCAGCGATTCCTTACAGTAGTGTAAGTTGTGATGTGTATAAAAGGTTGGCCACATCATTTTGTGCCGTGTGAAAAGTAATGACGGGCTGATGTACTTGGACCAGTGGTATCTTCCAAGGAGCGATCGAGGCTGGGCTGCTGCTGATGTGCTGCCTGCCGCATTTGATAGGGTATGTGTTCCACCTGCAGTGCGAATCGGTGAATCCACTCGTGGGATGAAGTTTAGTGGCGCTTCCTCTATCTTCGCATATGGTGGTGGTGGTTTGGGGGGGGGGGGGGGGGGTCTTGGTCTGGTTAGTTTTTGAGGGTGTGTTTAAATGGTGGTTTTGCATGCTTTAGAGCTCAGCTGTTGCTGCGTGATGCTCCTGCAGCTCCTGTAGCACTTGGTCCTTGCTTTGACAGCATTTCCATGCAGCAGGTGTATGTCTGCTTTGCTTTGGGTAAGCATGTGCGCCCCTGCTCATTGGGCTCACTGCACAGCCTGTTTCGCGCATGCATGCATTGGTCTCCATGTAGCACGAAGTACCTAGTCATGCTGTTGGAATGATGATGGAAGGTAGCAGGCTGGAGTAATTGCAGGCAAGCCTGACAGGGTTGTGAGGTTGGGCGGTGTCCATTTTGTTTTCTGGTGGTTGACAGCACCACAGTGACACCTAGCGATCTGAGGGATAAGGCCGTTTGTATGCACTTTGCATTGATTGACTGCTGGGAGCAGTGAGTAGGCAGGCAGCATGCTTAAGAAGATGTCGCTTGTTGTCTTGCATGCATGATATTGACTTGACCAGCAGTAGCAGTGCTGCTGCTTGCTTTCCATGAGACTCCCTGAGATATTGAGAACTTGGCTGCCTGAGGTATTTTGAGCTTGGTGGGCATCCATATGGCTGACAAAAAGGTGCCAGATGTAGCGGGTAGGGTACGAGATGCGATCCCGTGTATGCTTGGTCGCCGTGTCAATATATGCTTGCATGCTTGTGGACGGAGTACTCCACTAATGTTGAATACATCTAAAATGAATGGTAAATGAAGAGATGAGACTGGGAATTAAACTAAGGTGCAGTGCTGTTGATGCATGTTGCTGAGCCTCAACAGGATCGCAGCTACTAGTGTACGAGTGAGCCGCGATTGCAGCGGAGATGCACCGGATACCCGTGATAAGAGTGCGTAGTGCTTGCAGTTTCTGTTTCTATTATTCTGTTTATATTTCATGATATGCCATAGCAGAAAGTGCCATAGGCCCCGCAGCTCTGCAAGCTGGTTCGAGCTGTCACAACTGCCCAGAGAACAGCTTGGCCCGACTGCGTCCGCGTAACTTCCCGGCGAATGGCCCTTGGAGCTTACTGAATCGGATGCAGGCCAAGCCAACGTCTCCATGATAAGACGCCATAATGGTGCTGCAGATACGATCTTGACCCTGCATAGCCAACCATGCAGAACAGCAGAATCAATCAATCAATCAACACGCAAAACCAGCTATGCCAAAAGGTCACTCAAGACCATGCAGCACACGACCCCTGATGAACTGGAGTCACACAACCCCATGCCGGCCAACCATATGGCCCCCCCTCATACAGGCAAACCACAGGCCACATAACATAACATAACATAACAAACATTTAAGGTGTGGCAACCGCAAAGGGCTGCTAGGTCGAACCGACCAAACACACCATCGGATGGATCCAAAACACAATGGGTTCCATACCACCAAGCAAATGGATACCAGCCAGGTATTCACTCATCTAGAGGACTTCAACAAGTCACATAAAACACTGTAGCATAGAGTTGAAGCCAGATGCAACGGCGTACACGCCAAGAGGGCTATAAAACTGGAGCCCTAAACTGATGTAACCATGGGTAGAGGAGATCCCTCCGGATTAAGCAAAACCCTGGTGGGAGCTGCTGTTGGCTCCCACCAAAACATGTCGACCCCTTCTGCTGCTGCAACTGCTGCTGGCTCTGGGAAAGGTAATGAGTAGCGCTCTGAAAACTGACTTGCAGTTTGCTGCCCCCTCCTCCCAAAAGCCCTTAGGGGTCTGCCTTCCTGCCCTGGATGACTAAACTCCCAGAGCATCTTCCTCCAAACACACTTAAGCTGACACTTTGCCTCCCAATTCTCCTCAGGGACACCTACAACTCCCAGATCATTAAGCACGCATTCCAACATTTCAAGAACAGCAGAATAATCTTAGCAATATCCCAGCGGAGCTTTCACGAAGAGTCATGTCCCATCTTGCTTCCAGGGCCTTGCCCATGTGTGGCCTATCTTCTTTGCATGACTCTGCCCCGCACCACTTACTTGCACCCCGCCACACTATTGAGTCAATGGTATCATGCAGCATGCGAGTGATGGCTGAAGCAGCCGTGCATTGGCCAGCCACATTCATTGCAGCAGTTGCTCTGCTAATGTACATGCTGCTATGCGGCTGGCTTGCTTCATAAAATTGATTAGCAGAGGCATACTACATTTTCAATAAATGTGTTCCATTGAGGAAAGCTGCCTACCGATATTAAAGCACTCAGCATGCAGCAGCGTCACCATGCAATGCTGTGCAAGTGACGTTGCAGCTGCCAATCCTATGTGAATGGTACAAGGACCTGCAGCTCTTCTTCCAATCCCGCTAAGTAACCTAGAAAGTGTCTGCTTGCGTTCACATTGCAGTAGCCCATTGCGCACCACCTCCCTGCCATGACATGGCATTCCCAGACCTTCCCACAATGCCCTTAGTCTTTGCTAATCAAATCAATTGCAGCAAATGGATGCCATGCAGACAAATCAGACCCAAAGTAGCCACTTGCGGCACCATGCCCCAACCAGAGGGATCCAATACGTGCAGCCCAACCGGTGGCACCATCCACACACCTTCCTCCCTTAGTGCACCATGTAATGGCTCAGTAATGGCTCCCATGCGTTTGTTGCCTAGCCAGCACCCCTGCATTTTTTGCTGTACCACCTCCAAGTAACGGCTCAAGACTTTTTCCACGCCTTTCACCCCCTCAATCCCTTACCAGGCCACATGGTGCATAAACAAAGGTGTGCCTCTGCTGCTCTGGTGTGCAACATGTGTCATCCACCACCTCCTTCAGCACCCCACCACCCTGAGCAGCAACCAACCGCAGGTCAAAGGCAGTCAACTCAGGGCCAACCACCTGGAAGTACGAAATCAAGCATGGGTTCAGCCAGCTGTGTTCTATTGGTTGCATAGGCTTTCACATCTGTCTAGAAAAGAGCATTGCTATGCACTTGGCATACGCCATCAGTACAAAGACAGATATCTCCAGACAGGATGTCAACAGGCACTGTACCGAGGGTCAACCCAGCCGAGGCTAATGGTCCCATTGCAGCATCACTGTACCCTCCTACCTAAGACCTACCCATGTTCGGTTTACCATGCCATTTTCCAATCCATGCGTAATGCAGCCTGCGGACATGTATGGGCTCCAAAAGCCAATCTCTGATACCGTATGCATCAAAGTCTCAGCGTATCAATGCTATTTACTGACTACCGTATGTCATGGCAATTGGATCCAACTATGCCCGCTTGCCTGTATTGGCTGCATCAAGCCTTGCAAGAGTTTTGCCAAGTCCAGGGCGAATGCCAGGTGCCATACTGCAGTAGCAGCTGCCTGCATGTACAGCAATAGCCAACTGGTTGAAATAAAATGAGTAATGCGCTTGAGCCAGATGGAATAGTCTTTCCCGAATGCCCCTCCCAAGAGCTGCCAGCTGGCCAATACAGCTCTTGTGCAGGAACTCTTGTGCAGGAGGAACATAGGTCATAAGTCCCATTGCCAACTAGAGCAGGACCGTGAGATGAGGGATGAAGGATAAAGCTGCTGGCAATATTTGCTGGGCATATGCTTGGTGTTCGTGCAAGGCAGTGACTTGGCAGTGGATGCATCCTCTCGGTGTTGCAGGTTGTTTGACTTGTTTGGTTTATGTGTAGCAGCGCTCAAGGACTTGAGGGATCCCTCCCATGGCATGTGACAAGGCAGTCTGTACATGCTCGCATCGTCCACAGGTGCTTATTGCGCATATCCTAGGTGCATGCATAAATCCTTGCAGAGAAAACAGGTCACAGCAGCTTCGCTGTAGTCTATTATGACCCGCTGAACTGTAGTTAGTATTACGAAGCACTGCAAAACCTGATAATATACAGGCTTCGCAGAGAGTCAAGTCAATGGTAAATATGCACTTCCTACATTGTGGCCAGAAAAAACATCTATGCAGGACACCTTTGCAAGGTTGAAAAACCAAAGCATGAGCTATAGTCTATGCCCCAGCTGTCTTCATAACTGGGTGACTGCAACTGCACAAGGACTTCAAAAAGCTGATGCTGCAAGAGCATGTGACAGTGGAAACTCACCCATATTCTCAGTATTGATGGCTCAGGTGGAAGGAAGCGGTCTTGATAGGATGCTACATACTCTGGTTTAGCCTCAATGGAACCAAGACCATACACCTGTGGAGATACAGGGCAGAGACCCAATAAGGAGGAGGTTACATGAAGGCCCAGCATCACAGCTAAATGCAAGCACTAAATGCAAGCACTTGTAGCACTAGGTTGGGACAGTAAAGAAATGATAAGTCTGGCGAAGAGAGTTTCATCCCATGCAAAGCTCCCCCCCACCAGCAGCAACACTCTTGAGCACAGATGGAAGTGTAAAACCTAAACCCTGGGCAACAAGGATGCACATGCTTGCAGCCATGACAGCAATTGCAATCTTGTGAGGTTGTGAGGAAAAGTATGCCACAGATGTCAGATTTGTGCACATCCCTACCAATCGCGGGTAGCTCAGTGATTCTGACAGCAAGCTTGCTTCCATACACCGCACAATCGAGTCAAACTCTCAAGCCTCAAGCCAGCCCCCACATGGCCGGAATGTTGCACCACGCATCACAATGTATATCTGATAATTGATGTTCCGTACAACTTCCTATAGAAAGTGTGAACAACTTGACTTCATTACAAAACATTCATTCCCACAGGGGCAGTGCAGCAGCTTACCTATCCAAACCTTTGGCTGTGCAGAACGTACCTGCAATAGCTCCACCTGACTGATGGACCAATCTGCGCTGCTGCTGTAGTTGCTCCACCTCTTCCAGCAACTGCTTCATCGCCCTCGAGTCATAGGAAGCAAGCATCTCCTGCCTGCCAGAAATTAGGACGCGAGAGATATCCACAATACCAAAATTCTGCAGCTACATTTCCAGAGGCACTACTGATGGCTCTGGTCGTATGAACACCAAGGCAAGGCGAAATCACGCATTTGATTGTTTTGGAGCGTAGAAGTCAAACGAACAGTTTGACTGGCGGTCTCTGGCAAGAGTTAGTAATTAATCAATGGTTCAATGGAACTGCCCCAAACAGCCTATGGAGGCCCTTCAGCAAGTCTCATTAGACATTCTGACTGGACAAGATGCTCTAAAAGCCCTTTATTACATAACCTTTCTCTCCGCAAAGCACTGTGTAGCCATGCTTACAGTCCATGTGCCATGGTCATCCCTGAAGAGCAATACAGTGAAGCATGTTGACTGGCCTCAAAAAGTGCAAGAGATTGCAGTGCAGACACTGCTGCGGACATGAGCTCTTATGAGCTTGTACAGACATCAACGCTAAGCTGCAAGCAACTAAAGTGTTTGAAGCATGCCAAATGCAGAGATGGGAGCACAGAAAAGAGGGCCGTCACCTAATTGTTGCAACATCGTTGCCTCCATTTCATGCTTCTTCGCCACCATGCTCGCCACGGCCCCCCACCCTCATCAGGCAAGAAATCCATGATGGATTTATCCAGTGTGTGTTTGCAAGCAAATTGTGAGCTGTGCCCCCAATAACGCGAGCTCTGCATCAACTATCATCTTGCTTCAACCCTGACTGAATTAGGGGCTGGGCGTTGATCCAAATAAGAAGACAGCAGCTAGAGCTTGACCAATACCTAGAGCATTTACCTTGCTTTGAAGTCCACTGATACACTTGTGAAGAAGACTACCTGACATCATATTGACTCAGCACAATCTACACCCTTCTATTGAGGATACCCCATCTACATGTCCATTTCATCCTGCAATTTTATCCGCCAAGATTCAACGGCACTGACAACAAGAGGCCCCCCTATTGCCTCATCCAGCTCATCCAGGAACAATGCAGCAAGCCACATGCCATGTGACTGCAGAACCGTAGCATGTGAGGCAACCAGAAAACATAGCTTGGGTGGCACCTTATGCATCTTGCCAAGCGCCTGGTAAATGGCAACTTTGCGGTGGGCTGCCGCAGGTAAAAAAAAACCAGGAACCCTATTCTGAGCCTCTTGCCGCAGATGGTCCTCAGCTGTGCTCACTGTAAGCCCATGCCGTGCCTGCGGGCTGTAATAATGCGGGTTAGCCGAATTTTATGCAATTTACTATGCCACTGTTGCAGACAATACTTGCGGCATATGACTATCACAATGTTTTTGCCCAACCTATTTGCAATGGTAGCCACATCCATTGAGAGTCTAATTAATGCGTTCATCAACTTCCTGCGGCAGCCCTTTGTTGGAGGGCTGGGATATGCCGGGGCTTGGTGCATGCCTTCCTTGAAGCCCGCCAAGAGTATGAGGGGCCATGATGCAAACTCCTGACTAGGAGTAGGCCGCCGCATGAACCCAAAAAGATAATTCCGCATGCACAAAGGTAAGGGCTCCATGTAATCTTTACACCAAGGAACCCTTCCCACAATTCCACGCTGGAGAACAATACACGGTCTTCTTGCGTAGATCTCTCTCTCTCTCCGCATGCACAGGCAACCCTCCAAGATCCTCAAGTAAAAGTAAAAGCTTTGTCCTTGCAGGTCCCAACACCCAAGGTAGACCCCCGTCCTTCAGATCCAAGCACCGAGGGTTACTACACCTGCAGGGGCTATATAAAACCTGGACATCCTGGTCTGTGACGGTGCATGCCAAACGCCCGTGGCTGCGCCATTTGGGGTGCAATGAGATGCAATCAATCAAAACGCAAAACCCGCCTTTTGGCTTTTGATGCTGCAAAAAGCTCACTCAAGACCAAGCTGAAGTGCAGTCACACAACCCCATGCCGGCCAACCATATGGATAGCCCTCGTACAGGTGAAGCACTTAGGCCCCATGAAACACTGCAACATAGAGTTGAAGCCAGATGCGACGGCGTGCACAAGGGGGCTAAACTGGAGCCCTAAACTGATGGAGCCATGGGTAGAGGAGATCCCGGCCACAGCAAGCAAAACCCTGGTGACAGCTGCTGTTGGCTCCCACCAAAACAGGTTGCCCCATTCTGCTGCAGCAGCTGCTGCTGGCTTGAGCATCACCCGTATAGCATTCACCTTTCTTTGAAGCCTATTGATATACCGGTGAAGAAGACCACACAACATCACATGGACTCCGCACAATCAAGTTCCTCCTACTGTATTTACCCCATCTACAACTCCATTTGACCATGCAATATTCTCCGCCAACATTAACCGGCACTGACAACAAGAGGTCCCTCTGTTGCCTCATAGCAAACCTTGGCACATGCTCCTAAACAGCCACCTTCCAGATAAAAGTGACCTAGACTTGCCAATACCAGTAGTATCCATTTGGCACCAAAATCCCACCCAAGTACTAGCAGCAACTACAGTTTCGTGCAAAAACTCACAGCTTTCCGGAGTAACATGATATCCACCCATTTAATGCGAGCTGCAGCCCCATGCTTCCTCCGTACCTAGGAGACTCTAAGAGTCTAAGGCTGCTACCACCCCAAAAAGTGGACGGTTTCTGAAGGAAACCTTGCCACCCACCATTAGACAGCCCTAGTATTCCTCAATGTGACTACCACAAGCCAGTGCAAGGGCGCCATGACCCCCCCCTTCATCCTCCGCCCCAGCCTGCCGAGAGCAGGACCCAATGAAATAGCATCCCCGCAACATATAGTAGTCATTATTACATAGCAGATAGATGCTTGTAAAATGACTATATGGTCATTTATCAGCAGCATCTGAGTGCAAGCTCTGTTGCGGCGCATAGTGCCCTTGCTTAGTGCTTAAATAGATTTTGTACAGCAACCACAAAACCCATGATTAAGCTCACACAGGGACAACAAGCGGGAAAGCAGACATTTTGGCGAATAGCGCCACGCATACACGATTTCCGAGAGGCAAATATGAGGGCCCTGGCCAGTACTTGATCGGTCCAGGGGTCACTACATCATTGAAAGATCGAACAGCAAGGCCGCCTATTGAGAGAAGACCCATCTCAAATCAAGGTACACATGCACATGGTAAACACAAACAACTGCTCCCTCCCATGCAAATCTATATCAAGGTGCACCCCCATGCTGGATCAAGCAAGGGTAGCGCCAAGCTGCCCATCTCTTGGAGTATTCTTGAAGAAAAAGGCTATGCCATTCACCAATGACCATAACAGCACTGCAACCTTTGCTGATAGGACACGAGAAACCACTGTGGGGATGTACCAGAGTGGCATCCTTCTCTACTGAATGTATACAGCTGTAACCTTGCTTTTGCAGTCAGATGTTCAATGCATCACCCACATGTGCATTCAATGCCTCAAATGCCATGTCACAGTGCCACTTGAAATACGCTTGCTTTGTTACATTGGCATTCAGGGTCAGTCAACGATACAATGAATCCCCCCTATCTCATCCCTCACCAGTTCCCTCACATGAGGATGACAACAAACAAACAAACATTTCATGTGTGACAGCCACAGAACAGAACGGATGCAAATAACAACGATGGCTCCCAGATGGCCAACCAGCTTCCCAAAGTCACTGGTGTCTGTATTGCAAGCGGCAGTCCCTCTCCCCAGCCGCTGTGGCATGCACGTATGCATCAACTGTTTTCACCAGAGCTGCGTCAGGTTAAGGTGAGCATCAACATCCCCCCCACAATCATTTGACTCCTTCGCAATTGCAAGACAGAGCAGCTAGCCGTTAGACATGAAATTGGCTCAGGCCTTGCAAGTCCTTCCTGCCCAAGAACTAGACAGTAGCCGACAGAACTAGACGTCTGCTGCATACACCATATCTCAACCCACACAAGCTGTCGACAGCCCCCCATGGACAGACATGCCTGCCCCACCCGCATAATTCAGCTGTTGACAGCCCACTGCATATGCCACCCTCATTTAAAGGGTCTTACTATGAGTCACCCCCAAAGCTTGGCCATCATTAGCAGGCCCTCCGGGACGGGCATCTGCACCACGACTACTCTGATCAAGACCAAACACTCCCTGCATTTCCACATCAGATGACCTCCCTATGGAGGCCGAAAGAAGTGGAAAGCGCTGGATCCCCTGGATAGGGTCTGGGGAGACTGTAGGAGACCTTTGCTGGGGGGGTTGCTGCCAACGATGGCACGTCGGCCAGACGACAAACATGCCAAACCATACCCCTGGTATCACCATTGCAGTTATGAAGAATAGGATCATCGATGAAGCGACTATCCATACACATGTACCTATACTCAGGCACAGCATTGCTAGTAGTGTTGGTGGCCATCTTTTAGCAACAGTTGGTACTGGCTGGCCAAAGAGCAGGAAGACTAACAGCATGCAGGAAGCAGATGCCACCCAAGCTGACCACAGACCGCCATTGGAATAGTCCCAGGGATTTTCGGAGAATAGTAGGACCACGGCGGCTAGTGCAGGCGACATACACAGCACCTGACCAAACATCATTGCCCCGAGGACAGAAAAATACATATGACCCGCACACTTTCTCCAGACCAGGCTCTGTTGCACGTCACTAGGCTGCTGATCCACGTCATTGGTGCTATCCCGACCAGCCTGCTGCATCTTGTCCCAATGCTTCTGCTGGGCCAGCAACACTGCGCCCACCTTGTTATCAAGCTCCAATATGAAGGTAAGAGCAACAGCATTGACTACAATAGATAATATGCTTGTTTGAGCTTCCTGGACCAAAGACAATGCAGCCGAGGACAGCAACAAAAACAGCACCACCAGAAACTGTACAAGAGGTGCAGTTAGTGCAAGCAAGCAAAAGGGCCATCCCACAGACCCTTTTGCAAAGTAGGTGACCGGCCTTGGAGTGGTGACGCCAGGCTTGTGGTAAAACGAGGGCAGTATACCTGCAAGGGCAGCTGCAACATAGCCCAACCAAGCAGCGCGCCTGGCCTCTTCCTGAGCATAAATAGCCACTGCAAGAATGACAAGCATGTTGGCCAGCGATGGATCTGCCGGTCTGGCGTCTGATGGCTTAAACATGCAGCTTGCGTGCCATGGCACATTACCAAGAGGCTTGCATGATTTTTTTGAACCTCCTGTGCAGTTCACCATCAGTTCCCAACCTCCACGGGAGTATGCAAGCCCAGCTGTGTCACTTGTTTTAAGCGACTCGGCAACTGGCATCCAGGATGGAACCGCGTCTTTGAGAGGATAAAAGACACCTCTGGCATATCCACGGAATGTGGTTCTCATATGGTTCAAATACTCCCCACACTGTCCTTTGTCTTGTTGCTGTTTAATACACTGCTGCATCTTGGTGTACTTTAGTGATGGTGCATTGAAGTAGGCAGCTCCGTCACTAGACTCACAGCCACGACGCACATCTGGCCATGCATTGGAACAGTTCATGTCCTCAATCTATGACCACTCCTTGGCGTTCAATGACTTATTGATCGCCCTAGATACTTCCTCCATCTGCTTTTCTTGAACATGGTTCAACCAGCAGATCTGCCTCCCCACCTGTCCCAGCATTGCCCAAACGTTTTCACTGTCATCCCTATCGATAGCCACCTGAGATTTCCCAGTCACCGCTGTCCACAAGACAACCAAAAGCCCCAGCTGCAGCGCGGCTGTGAACAGAGCTGCTGCTGCTATTTTGGCAAGCCGCCTGCCGCGCACACCATTGAAGATGCTGCTAACTGTCATGGCATATATGTCTTCAGAGAGACCCTCCAGCAGCTTGTCCTTTTCTGCTTCTGTGCTGCCACTGCTGCTGTTGCCGCTGTCACCAGACCGAGGAACGGTAAAGGGCGAGGAGGTAGCTATAGGCGGACCACCATCATGACCAAGTCCTGGGTCGTCTACTGCGGGGTTTTCTATGCTGCTCGCTGCTTGACTGTCCATCCTGGGCGCTCAACGGCGGGGGCTCAGGGTTTTGTTGGCACAGTCTAAGTACCTGACGGGGAAACAACAAAACATTACCAGCAGCGCATGGTAGCAGCGGGGTACAGCGCAAGGAGGTAAGAATACACATGGCATCAGCTAGCGTACAGGGCCCACCTTCTTGCAGGCGAGTCAGCCCGTGAGCAAATTGGTGACAATGGGTAGGTCGTTCTGAACGAGTAAGCCACGAACATGTCCATAACCTGCTAGACGAGAAGGCGTGGGTGATTATTGAACGGCTTGCCTTTTGTTCCTTCATGAATCACTGCAGGCCCGAGCTAGTTCGCGTAACTAGTTCCGCGGTAGTGACCCGTCACGTGACATGGCTTCCTTGGCGAAAGCCAATGCAGAAGTTGCGATCATACCGATCATATACTCTAGTAATATGTTGCCTATCCAGGGCTTTGGTGTGCTTGCTCCAACCTCGCCCATGCAACCAGACCACGTCACAGACCAGCAGCAGCAGATTCTGACTACCCTCTCCGGCTTACAACCGGCCCCAAACCAGGCTCTGAATATTCTGAACATGCAGCATGCCAGGGCAAGCCTGGTGAACCCAGCCAGCTGCGCCGACTCCAGACGCACTGCCGATAACCCACGCATGCTTCATTGTAAGTCAACATCCTCTCTTCTCCCTTTTCTGAAGATCTGTAGCTTCAAGGGTGGGCCATGTATACCACCGAACACAGGAACCTTCAACTCCTTAACAGCACCAGCCTTGTGCAAAGCTGCAACGACCAACAGCTCCTCAGGTATTAAGCTACTGCTGCTGCTGCTGCTGCTGCCTGGTTCTGGGGCACCCCCCAGCAGCTCATCTGCCTTAGCAGCATGACCTGTGCCCTCCCCGAGAGTTCCTCCTGCAGCCTCAGCATCACCCTTGCTGTCCTCTTGGGCTGCCTCAGCAGCTGCTTGGCCCTGTTCTAGACCTTCCTCAACATGCTGCTGCTGCTGATCATCATCTTCCAATGCCCCTGTCTGTGTATTGCTTACAGCTTGCTCCCCCGCTTGTGCTTCTGCCCCATCCCCGTCACTCTCCTGCCGCCACTGCTGTTGCTGCTGTTGGTAGCTCTCCTCCTGACCCCACTGCAACAAGACCTTTAAGTCCTCATAGAAGCTTACACTGGTTCCCATCATGATCACCTCCCCTAGCCGCTGCTCTTCATGATAAGATGACATAAGGGTGCTGCAGATACGGTCCTGACACTGCAAAGCCAATCATTGATAACAGCAGAACACCCTTAGCATTTCCCAGAGGAGCCTTCACAAAAGGATCATGACCCATATTGCTTTCAGGACATTACCCATGTGTCGCCCATCTTTGTTGCACCACTCTGCCCTGTTTCTCTTACTGGTACCCTAGCGCCGACCAAGCTATGAATCAGTGGTGCCATGCCACATCCATTGCAGCAGTTGCTGATGCTAATAGTGTTAAGCTGCTGAATTGAGTCATAGTTTTTGGTCAACAGAGGCACAGTACAAACATAGTGCATGTGTTCCATTGGAAAGAGCTGCCTGGAGATGTTAAAGCACTCAGCATGCAGCAGCATCACCAGCCACTGTTGTGAAAGTGATCTTGCAGCTGCCGTCGCTATGTGAATGGTTCAAGGGCCTGCAGCTCTTCTTCCAAGCCCGCTAAGTAACCTAGAAAGTGTCTGCTTGCATTCCCTTGTATTCAAAAGTGCATAAGCCCATTGCGCACCCTCTCCCTGCCATGACACCCCAAATCCTCCCATTATGCCTTTAGCCTCTGCTAATCAAATCAACTGCTGCAAACGATTGCCATGCAGACAAATCAGACCCAAAGTAGCCACTTGCAACACCATGCCCCAACCAAAGGGATCCAATATGCGCAGCCCAACCGGCGGCACCATCCGCACACCTTCCTCCCTTACTGCACTCAGTGATGGCTCAGTAATACTGGCTCCCCTGCGTTTGTCGCCTAGCCAACACCCCTGCATTTTTGCCTGTACCACCTCCAAGTATGACTCAGACCTTTTTCAGGCCTTTCACCCCCTCATCCCCTTACCAGGTTGCATGGTGCATAAACAAAGGTGTCCCTCTGCTGCTCTGGAGTGCACCACGAGTCATCCACCACCTCATCCAGCACCTCACCACCCAGAGCAGAAACCAACCGCCGGTCAAAGGCAGTCAACTCAGGGTCAACCACCTGCACTTACAAAATTAAGCATGGGTTCAGCCAGCTGCGTTCCATTGGGTGCATGTGGTGTCACAATCTAGGAGAGAGTACTGTCATACACTTGTCATACCCAACCTGTACAAAGAGAAAGATCTGCTGAGAGGATGGAGCTGTAATGGTAGAGCTGACCCAGCCAAGGCTAACGATTCCATCGCAGCATCACTTTATCCACAAATCAAAAACCTAGCCACATTGACTGTGTCCTTTTCTAGTCCATAGATGGGCAATGAAGCCTGCGGAAATGCATGGGCTCCAAAAGCCGATCTCAAATATGCATCAAAGACTCAGCATTTCAATGATAATTTACTGACTATGTCATAACAAGTGGATCCAAATATGCCACTTGCCTGTACCGGCTGCGTCAAGCCTGACAGGAGTTTTGCCAAGTTCAGGGCGAAGGCCAGGTGCCATACAGCAGTAGCAGCTGCCTGCATGTACAGCAACAGCGAAGTGGTTGAAATAAAAAGAGTAGTACAAGGGCTAAACCTTAAAACCATAGGCACTAGCCAGACGAGAGTGTCATATCTGAAAGGCCCTCCCAAAAGCTGGCAGCTGGCCACTACAGCTGTGCAACAGCTCTGTGCAAGAGCAAACTAGTTTGCACCTCCCTTTGCCACTGAGATAATGCCACAACTGTAGCAAGTCCAAGTTGTACATTGACTTGACTCTCTGCAAAACCTGCATTTCATCAGGTCTTGCAGTTCTTGCTAAGCGCTATGACATTTCAGCGGTTCACACAGACCACAGCAAAGGTGCCGTGACTTGTCTCTTTGCAAGGATTCATGTACGCTCCTAGGATGTGCGCAAAAAGCACCCATGAACGATTGCCGGCATGTACGGATTGCCTAGTCACATGCCATGGCAGGGATCCCTCAAGTTTGCGAACACTGCTGCACTTACCCCAGACAGCCGGCAAAATCAAGAGGATGGCAGCCACTGCCAAAACATTGCATTGCACGAACACCTGAGCATATGCTCAGTAAGATTGCTAGCAACTTTATCCTTCAGCCCTTTTCTTACGGTCCTGCTCTAAGTGTACCAAACACCAAGAAAAGACCCTTATGCAGGACACCCTTGCAAGGTCCAGAAACCATAACATGAGCTTTGGTCTATGCCTCAGCTGTCTTCATAACTGGGTGACTGCAACTGCACATGGACTTGATATGCTGTGAAAGCACGTGACAGTGGCCACTCACCCATCCTCTGAGTATTGATGGCTCAGGTGGGAGGAAGCGGTCTTGATAGGATGCTACATACTCTGGTTTAGCCTCAATGGAACCAAGACCATACACCTGCGGCAACACAGGGCAGAGATACCACAAGGGGTATACTGAAGGGCTCTGGCACCATACCTGACTGCAAATATCTGCGTTTAGGAGGTATTCTCATTCAACAGAGAAGGGCCAAAGATTTCTTGGAACAAACACGGTACAGACAGGGCACTGTAAAGCCTAAATCCGAGCAACAAGATGCGCATGCTTGCAGCTATGACAGCCTTTGCAATCTTGTGAAGTTGTGAGGAACAGCATGCCAAACTAAGGAGTCACAACTGTGCACAGTCCTATCAAATGCCGGTAATCCTGACAGCCACCTTGCTTTTGTACAGACTGATACAAATGAGTTACAGCTCAAGGTTCAATCCAGCCCCCACATGGACGGGACGTCGCGCCACGCATCACCTTGTATATCTGACACATTAAGTTTAACACAGCTTCCTAAAGAAACTGTAAACATATTGATTTTATTATGAAACAATCGTTCTCACAGGAGTAGCATAGCAACTATCCGGACCTCTGGCTGTACAAAACGTACCTGCAACAGTGCCACCTGATTGATGGACCAATCTGCTCTGCCCTGCTGCTGCTGTAGTTGCTCAACGTCTTCCAGCAACTGCTTCATCTCCCTCCAGTCATAGGAAGCAAGCATCTCCTGCCTGCCAGAAATCAAGAAGCAAAGATACGTCCAAAATACCAGAAGTGGCAGCTAAACTTCAGAAGTGTTATTAATGGTTGTCCTTGCGTGAACACTGTCAAGGGAAGGCATCCTCTCCAGACAATGGCAGTCAAATAAACTATTTCACTGACAGCTTCTCCAAGCCTTAATAAACACTTGCATGGATTAACCCGATCAACTAACCTCGTGGTGCCCCTTCAATGACGCACGGTGGCCCTGACTGGGTATTCTGGAACAACCAGAATTAGGTACAATGGGTACTCGAATCCATGCTGGCCCTTCCATCGATAAGCCATGTCCTGGACCAGGGCTAGAGGGCCTTGAAGGCGCAACATAACTTTGTTGGTAGCAATTACATTTCATGATATGCCATAGCAAAAAGTGCCTTAGGCCCCGCCCCTCAAGCTGTCACAAAGAATAGCGAGTTGGAACAAAATACGGGTTTTCTCCGGCATGTATGACGACATATGCCTAGACATTAGGTCCAGCAGCTAGGTCAAAGCTATTGGTACCATAGGAACGCAAGTGGTAGTGCAAGTTGATTGCAAGGCTGAAGTTACCTGCACTCACATGACGCCTCTGACGACCTCGGAAATAGCTTCCAGGCGGGCTTGACGGACCTGCTGCTCTCGCAACAACCGCTGCAGCACAATAGCTGTGCCAACTCGTGCCTAAACGGAGCAACTTTGATCACAGTGGCACTACTGTTGCCAACAGACAGAGGAAGCAAGGGCAGTTTGGATGTAAAAAGGCGAGCAGTTCCTGCCTGCCATCAAGTGATGGCACATATCGCCTGTGAGGGCTCGCCAAGCTGCTGTGAATTATGGCCGTGCGCAAAATGCTCAAGTGCCAGGTTGAAATGCATGAAGTCCTTCTGCAAAGTACATCTTGGAGACAAAGCCTACCTGATACAGGGAATCGCTGGGAGCTAGGCGCTGCTGGGCCCGGAAGGCTGCAGCTTCTCGCATGTTAGGCAGCTCTAGTATGCGTGCTGGATCCACTCCACTGACTGCAGCATAATGTCGAACGAACGGCTCCAGCTGCAGAAGCTGATCCTGAGCTGCAGCATGGGTGCGTCCCTTCTGCTGCCCATGGCGCCTCCCCAGCAGCGTTGCAGTATGGAGGAGAGTGTGCCCGGCAGAGTCTAGTCTTCTGCTATTGCTACTATGTATGCAATGCTTGGAGCTGGAGCACGTCATTGCTCTCGACCCCGAGTGCCTATAACGCGAGGGCCCGAGCTGAGCCACGTGAAAGCTGCAACCAGGATCGGCTCAAGCTCTATGGTTTATCGACTGCATGGCAGTTCTAATCACAATGTGAAATAGTTTCTGTCTATACAGAAAGCACAGAGACTGCGTTGGCCTCCGGGGAGTAGAGAGGGCATGGTCTAGTTCACTAAGGGATTGTCTGCTTCTCAGACGAAGAGTGCAGGATACATGTATGAGGAGTGTTGCAGGACAAGCCTTTGCCTTGTTCGAGTACACTTTGGACCAGGAATACAGAGAATGACGGAGTGAGCGGTGAATCCACTTCCGACAGCCGTCAGGTCAGAAGCATTGATTGGGCTATGTAGAAACACGAGTGCAGCCCTAAATGCGGCCTATCAAACGCTGCATGACCTGGGGGGCCAAGTTGTGCCATCGTATCGAGAGTATCGTGAAGGTCCGCCACAGACAGCTGGTACACGGCAGTACACTCTTACTAGAGCTAAGCATACACAACCATCCAGTAGGAACTACAACCAACAGACTTGTGTGATCTGCCCTGTCAAACCAGCAGACCACGAAAGCACTTTAAAATGCACCACACCACGCGGTTAGCTTACGCATTGACCAAGCGCAAAAAGCCCACTGCAAACTACATAACAGCAACGACCTTAACTACATATACCCTGTAGTAGAGTACCGTATATGACCAACGTAGACAACAATGCACTCCCGGCCGCCGGGCGAAGCATCAGAGCGCCCCCCGCAAGGGGTCGATCTACAGGATGAACCTTACGAGCCTACTCGCTGGATCATTAGTCGTCTTCAAAGTCGAGCATGTAATCATCGTCCTCGACGACACCTGCTCCTGGAGCTTCGTTGTTAACAGGGGGATCCGCTTGTTCATGACCAACCAACTCACCACCCCGCCCTACCTCCTCCGCTTCCTGCTCCTGCGGCTCCTCAACCTTGACAGGTACCGATGTATCTTCCACCTTAATCCCCGCATCACCATGCCCAACCTGCCCTGCTGCACCGCTACCCCCCGCTGTTGTCATGGCACTTGTCGTCCTGCTTATGCTAGCACCTCCTGCCCCTGACCCCTCCCTCCCCCCTCCACCCCCTGGGCCTGCTGCTGCTGCCGCTGACGTGCTTGGATCTGCTTTTACCTGCTGCGTTGCCTTGCCGACATACGTGTTTATGATCTTCTTCACATTCGGATACAACACCACCCGTTTCCCCTCAGGTGACGTCACATACTTGCCCAACCTGATCCAGTGCTCCCTGCCCAGCTTTCTCACAGCTTCCTCTAATCTGTCCGGTGGCAATGTCAGCAGCACTGGGTAGTAGAGCTCGCCAATCCTCTTAATGAGGATGATGAAGCCCTGCCACTGGTTCTCCTGCTCCCAGACCTGCAGTGACACACATAAACAAGCAGTCTAGTTGGCAGTTATATGAGATAGATCACTGCACAGCTTTCGGGCCGTGCAGCACCCGCCACATGACTCCAACCAGTTTGTTAGTGTGTGTTGAGGGAAATCGATACTGAGAGCTAAGACGGCGAGAGCGGAGACAATCAGACATAAAGAGACCTAGCGAAATCACATAGCTAAGAGCAGTACAGACTGCATGCTTTGTGACTGGCCAGCAACCCCAATACCCAGCAACCCCAATACCCTGCCAGTTGACCGTTATGTATGGGAGATCCAGAGAGATGTACAGTGTGCGGCGTTGATTCAATGCAACACATTTTAGCTTACTACACCATACAACGATCAGCTGCCATTCATTGCCAGCAAACATGTTGCTAAACTAGGAGCCAGAGGCAACCACGACACAACAGCACCCTGCATGCCACAACCCATCTCCTACGTCAATAAACCACAGAAATACCAACTCTGGCTCACAGCAAAATCCTTTGCTCCATGGCACGCCTTGTTCCTCAAACCAGTGCCGCTACCCTGTATCCCTGCTTCTCACCATCTATTGCAACTTGCACAGCATTGACCTGAACATGCAAACCCATCCCATCAACAGTCTGCAGCTTCTACCCACCTGTTTTGCAATGAGTCGCTCCAACAGCTGCATGACAAAGGGTCTCAGCTTGGGCATGGCAAGCACTGCCGTGATCACCATGCGCATGAACAGGCGGGGCATAGGTGTTTGAACCTCCAGCTGACCAATCACCTGCAACACACCAGCACAAAGCAGCATAAGTGCATGCAAATCGTTAGGAATCACTTCTGACGCATAGAATACCTGCACACAAGCAGAAAACCACCACTAAAGCAGGCGGTGCATGCTTTCAGACCGTAGTACCATCCACTGTAAGAACCCCACAAATACTGTTTAGGAGTAAAGTCGTCAGGCAAGTGCCATGCTGGTCTATTGAGCACTAGTGCAGTCTGCTGCCAGCAAGGGCTTCCATAACACCTTCACCCCTTGGTCGCAGACCTCAGCCCGGGGTTAGTGTTTAGCACGACCCATTGACCTGTAATGTATGCTGCGGAGTTCACCTGGGATTTCTACTCCTTTGCCTGTTCTGTTCCTTTGCCTGTTTCCAGCACTATACCACAATTTTGCACCCCATATGCATCCCACAAGCGATCACAACTGCAAGGCAAAGAGCTCTCATTCTTAACACGCGCCCATGCCAAAGTCTTGAGGCCGCAGCATGCCTCGAGCTTGCTATCAACATGGGAGGCGCACACTGGCAGACGTCACTGAGCGCATGGTTCAGGGACTATGGGGATTCAGGGCCTGCACTCTTCAGTGAGCTTCCAGCTGCTCGTTTCGCTCTGCAGCCAAGTTGTCGTCTCTCTGGAGCGTGCAAGTGCCTGCTTTGACCCTGCCTGTTCCGCATGGCTTATTTCTCGTCAACTATGCCGTCTTGCAAAAAAGCAACCCCCTTGCATAATGATATGACAGCCATGCACAAAGCACAGTACCCTTTGCTGCTCCACTGGCTAAGCTACCTGTCAAGCCCCAGCTGTGAACCATGCAGACCTACTTCAAGCCTAATGATTTGCCATCAGAAAAGAGTTGGCAATAGCTTTATGAATTGCCATCAGAAAAGAATTGGCAATAGCAACAGCAGCCAGTTGATCATCTTTTGGGGATTGCCTTTAGATCCCGCTTCAGAAAAACATTAGCAACCGCAGTAGCAGCAGCAAGTCGGTTATACTCTTCTGATCAACATTAGGAGACGGCTTCAGATAGGGATCATGGGGTCTATGGCAGTCTTTGCTATGGCATATCTTGAGATTAAAAATAATAATACTTCAATCACGCATGCGCCAGAACACTCACCCTTGCTACTGTCTCTTGCTTGAATACCTCAGGCGCATGCACGGCCACATCCAACGCCTTAACCAGCTGCCCCATGCTCATCCCCTGCTTCCCAAGATCCATGGTATGCAGCCGCAGCAGCAGGTCATTGGGGGTGAAGTGTGGCTGCCCCGCTCCAGCAGGTGCCGAAGTGAGGCGCCTATACAGGTACCGCAGCTGATCCCCGGGTAAGGAGAGGAGTTTGGGTAGGAGCTGGTGCACATCATCACGGGGGAGGCCCCACAGCAGGGGCACCAGGAACTGCACGTCACCTAAAATCATAGAAGAAGCGACACAGAGTTGACTTTGGGAGACAAGCACGGATGGTGCTCAGTACAACACGTGCAATGGTCCGAGCAGCCTAGCAGATGGCGACAACTGTTCCATAAAATTTGCACACTCTTACTCGGGGTTCACCCAAATCAGCAGACAGCAGCATTGTGTGCAAATTCAACCCTCCTCCAAGATGCAGAGGATCATAAAGTCCCCACCCTGTGACCAGTGCTACATGACAGACACTGATGTTCTGGACGCCCCAATTGCCTGCATACATTCATTCTGCAATGATTATAACCTCATCACAACATAGCACGAGGAAAAGCCTTTGGCTGAGCATACAACCCTTAACAAAGAGACCTGTTGCAGCCTGTATAACAAGCACTTCCTGGATGGCTCATGGTGCCATTTACCAGCTCTGAAAGCCAATATGGAAACAACCAGGAAACCGCTGCATCAAGCCACCCAAAGATAACCCCGACAGACCTCCCATACCTGTCCGCTTGTAGTGCACCACTGCTGCTTCCACCAGCTGCTGTGGTGGCAGTGCCTCAGTAGCCAATGAAGCCAGCATAGTGATCATCAGCGCCTCTGAGCCCCTGGGGGGTGCACGCACCAACTCAAGCAGATGTGCATTTAATGGACCAACAGCATTGGCAAGGGCAGCGGCCTTCTCCTGTATGGCTGCCTGGGCTGCCCAACCTGACAAAGAAGGGCAGGGGCCAAGGCAACAGGCTATCAGCAAGGCATCAAAGAGAGCGTTTCTTAGAGCACTAATTGCGTAGTTTTCTGTAGGGCGGGCCTGCGTTTACATTAAACAATACTTGAGTGCAGACATCAACTGAGAATGGCGAGGATTTCTGTTTGATCCTTGCTTGGGAATCTAAAGGAACACCAGAACGAGGTGCTGAGAGTGCCAATCTTCTCGCAGATCTATTCAGTTTAAGGCTGGTTTTGGCGCACTGGCATTTGCAGAGGTAGCGAGCCCTACAGGCTGCATTGTCAATGGACTAAAGCAGTCATGCGGGACACGGCAGAGGGGCGTGATATGGGCGACCTGACGTATCAATTCAATGCTGCTGCTCCTTTTGTTTGTTGAGATCAAGGCAATAAGCATAGAGCAAATGTGTAAGGTTTTTCTTCAGCAAACAGAGTAAACACTGCCTTGGAGCGTGTACTGACACATAGCTCTGGCCCTAATATACAGCAGCTGGACCGCATCACGATACAGTCTGCATACTGCTCAGCACTAGTACTATATACTGGGTCCCATTGAACTGTTGAAGCTGATATTTGGAGCAGTACACATGATATGACACCCCTTTCACCGAACAGGAACGCACACTGATCGAATTCTTGCTAAACAGTGGCAGTACCATTGACTGAACATTGCTAAACGACAACATGAAAACAACAGCACT
Source organism: Pseudopediastrum boryanum (assembly GCA_963556185.1). Lineage (NCBI taxonomy): Eukaryota > Viridiplantae > Chlorophyta > Chlorophyceae > Sphaeropleales > Hydrodictyaceae > Pseudopediastrum > Pseudopediastrum boryanum. The sequence goes on along the minus strand of OY744501.1, from coordinate 8,922,011 downwards.
GCTTCAGGTACAAGCCAAGCTCGCAAACAAGTTCCAGCATTTCCACGCCAAAGAGGATGATGAGCCAGCCTACACGTCATTAGGTCTCTTAATCCACTTGTACCCAAATCACCTGCTCTGCCATATGTGATCAGCAGGTGCTGCAGCAGCGGGGCCTCCACACTACACAGCGCCATGTACAGGTCACAGTAGCGTGCTGCATCCTCTTGAGTAAGATCCCTAGGAGTCTCTGCTTCAACAAGCGCCTCTTCTTCCGCAGCTCGGGCTGCTTCTGCTGCGCCGGCTGCTGCTTGTGGTGCCCCACCGTCTGCTCCTGTCTGCTGCTGCTGCTGCTCTTCTCCTGCCTTATTCCCATGCTCCTGCCCTCCCTGTGCTGCTCCCTGCTGCTGCTGAGAAGTGTCATCAACCCCATTGCCCTCCTTAGCTTCTGCATCCCCGGCTGCTACTGCTGCTGCTGCTGATGTTGCTGCTGCACCCCCTCCCTCCCCAGCCCCTGTCCCAATTGCTGCTGGTGCACCACCGTCACCGCCCTCCTCCTTCACTGCTGCTGCTGCTGCCGGCGGCTGCTGCAGCAGCTTTGCCAACTGCTGCCGTGCAAAGTCCAACACCCTCCGTCTCAGCTCCGCCAACCGCAGAAGCCTGTTCACTACCAACCGCACCGCCTTCTCCCGTGTCTCAACATCTTCATCCACACACGCACTCAGCACAAAGTTCAGCAACCGCAGACGCAGCGGCGGCCGATCATCGATCAGCTGACGTGCCGTCACTAATGCTAGCACTGACCAGTCACCCCCCTGCTGCAGCAACTCTTCCAAAAAGTTCAGCGTAGCTGCAAGGGGTATGACCGGCGCTTCTGCCAGCAACCGAGTAATGGCCCTGTCATTACCAAGCAGCTTCTCTCGCAGCCCTTCTAGCAGAGCTAGCAACACTTCCTCATACACCGTGTCCGAAAGGTCTGAACCTCCACCACCATCGCCGCCGCTGCCACCACCTGCTACATTCCCCTGCTGCTGCTCGCCGCTACCCGCTAAAGCATTCCCCATGCTTGCATCTCCTTCATCCTGCTCCAGCAGCGCCTGCAGCTCTATACTCTCCTGATCAACCAGCAACCCAGGCTGCCCACCTGCATTGCCCTCCTCCCCAAGCAATCCTGCCCCTGCTTCTACTGCTGCTGCTGCCTCTTCCCCTTCTAGCCCCCCATCCACCTCCATGCCATCAGGCCCCCCAGCTTCCCCAGTTCCATCATCGCCATCCATCATCTCCTCATCCTCATCTTCAGCCTGCTCCACCGCCTTAGCAGGGCACAAGCTGCTGAACAGCGAGTAGAGCCACCGCACTGCCAACTCATGCCTCCGCTGCGCATGGTAATCCTCCAAGATGTACTCAAGGACCAAATCTGCTAGACCATCGCTACCAGGCGCCTTAGCTGCTAACCGTGCCACCAGCAACTCCCGGAAGTTCCTAATAGGGGTGTTCGAGGCTGCTAAAACTCGCCTCACAGCCCCGTGCCGCAGCTGCAGTATCTGAGGAGGTTTCAGGGCCAACGGAAGAGGGAAGATGCCTGGAGCCTGCTGCTGCTGCTGATATTGCGAGGGTGCTGCAGATCCTGGCCGTGATCTGCCACCCGGCCCTGCAGCTCCTGCTTCACCTCCTCCTGCTGCTGCTGCTCCTCCTGCTGTTGCTGCTGCTCCTCCTGCTGCTGCCTGCCCCTGCTGCTGTAGCTGCGGTTCATGTGGGGGTGATAAGCCAGCTATGTATGCTCCTGGCGATGGTGGTGGTGGCGGGAACCTGCCTACTGCCCCTTCCTGCGCCTCTGCTGCCGCTGCTATCGCTATGCTTGGTGCTGGCTGCTGCTCTTGTCCTGCTGCTGGTGCTGATTGACTGCTATCTGCTACTGCTGCTACTGGTGCCACTGCTCCTGCATCATTGTCGGCCACAAGCCCTCCTGCTACAGCTGCTGCTGCTCCTGGTGGTGGTGTTGGTTCTGGTGGCGGCTGCTCAGGGAAATGGTCCATGCACCTCATCAGCAGCTCTGCCAGGACATGTGGGGCTAACCGATCAATGATGGTCTGCAAGCATGTGAAAAACTACCATGTCAGCTTCTCACCTTTCAGTCAGCACTAATCCCATGGAGGCATGGCTGGCGTTCTTTGCCGTACGTGTTTCTGCTGTTTACTAGCTGAGATTCACAGAGTGGTGATTGCTTTAAATTAGTATCAACTTCCACCAAGCCTCAGAGACCGGAGACAGTTTCCATTCTGTCCCCCACATGACCGGAAAGATTCCGCTGCAATGTCATGATCAATCAATCAAGCACGGATCGTCTGCCTACTGCTTCTGCGACCCAAAACAGCCACACAATAGGTTCCCAACAACGGCCACCTGCACACATACCGATGCTTTTTCACCCCCTCTGCGCCACCAAAAGTAGCAGGTAACAGATTGCACCAGTGCACTCTTTGAGCCACCAAGCACTGCACAATCACCAACTGGACAGCTCCCATCACCGGCCTAAACTCCTTATGCAGCCAGGTACACCCATCTGGGTACATGCCACGCTAACACTGCAGGCGTCTGACAAGAGTTCCACAAGCTTCACCTGCACTGCAGCCATCTGGTTGTGCGCCGCCAAAGCCCCCAACACCTCCTGACACTTGAGAAGGTTATCTTCCAGAGCAGCAGCATTCTCTGCATCATTGTTGGCAGTAGACATGGGCGGAGGGGTGCCAGGGGGAGGGGTGGGGGTGCCTCTCCCAGCCCGGGCACGCTTTGCGCCATTACCCTCGTTATCTGAGGCCTTACGCTTGCTCGAGTTTTTCTGCCTGCAAAACAAGCAGAATAAACCAAATATTCAAACACTGCCGTGCAAAAGTGGCCATGTCAGGAGCACAGTAGCAACTCTGGCCCAAATGACCCCTTAAATGCAACACGCCAGGATCAGAACTAGATGGCAACCACACGTGCCTTCTTGCAAGCTCCCGCAGACAGCAAAAATAATCTGCACATTAAAACCCGGCTGTCAAAACCCTGTTGTAAGCTTGGGTTTAACAAACCCATTTCAGCCAAAAAAACTGCCCCAAGCTCTGAAATTTCATCCCCCTTGCAAGTTGCACCATCGGCTAAAGAATAAGTGCTGTGTTCCATAGCAGCCGGCAGCTTGCCAGATACAGCAGGACCTTGCTCCTCCGCTCCACAATAAACAACAATCTGCAGTTGATTATCTCCACCTATGCACATAAATGTGCTTCCCGAGCCGCACCTATCCAACCGATCCAGATGCCGTAGCGCCGACTCAGCCTGGGTTTCTGCCCCCATTCCCTTCAGCGCATCTGCCAGCCTCTTCCTCCAGGGCTTAGCAGCATCCACCCCACTCTTCAAAACCCTCAGCAGTACATCCTTCAGCGTCACCCCCATGCTTGCAGTGACACTCGACTGCCCATCTCCCACCGAGGGGATCTTAACCACCCCACGAGTTGCCACCCCAAGTAAGCTGGGCAACACTTTGCTGAGGAGGTTTGCACGTTGCAGGGCAATGGTTGCAGCACTGCGCATGCAACAGATGGCTAGGCAGCTGGGGGTATTGGGGATGGCCTTCAGGTGCTCTGATATCGCTTTGACTTGCTCAGCAGTTGCTTGTGACAGGGCTACAGCATCTGGCACTTGGGACATAGGCACGGCGGCAAGACCTGAAACAACACAGAACAACACACCATAGATCAGCGAGCAGAATACAACACATGCCTCAGAGACCTGAATAGAGACGGAGTCCTCTTATACAGGATAATCAGCAGATCTTGAATGTTATGGTACGGGTATTATTTGGTGTCCAGCAGCACAAAACAGTTTGATGCTTTGGAAGCGCGTATGTAACCACAGCTGCTACAAGGCTCCAGTGTTAATCTGCCTAGCCAACATACTTCTGAACAAGGGACTTTTGAGCCCTGCTGCATGCTGGACCTGAAAGGAATGGACGCCAAGGCACCTGCCGACATGCCTGTTTTGCCCCTTCTCCTGCTGCTCCATGAGCTGGCACATCAGAAATCGGATGCGCTAGACCCAAATCATAACAACCTCAGTTGCTCTTATGTTATATGTTGCTGGTAGAAGGCTTTGGATCATGTAAGAACGAATATGTTACATAAACTCTTACCTGGCACAGCTGGTGTCTGCTCTGCTGTGAACATGAGCAAGCTGAGCTCACTGAACTTCACACCCGCTGCCTTGAGAGCAACATTGCGGCCACCTGACACCAGCGCACAACCCTCTGCCTGCATGGTCCGCACCTGAGCCCATGCAGCTGACATGGCCGCCTCACCCTGGGGGAGGGAAAGATGCAAGAAGGTGCAGGTTCAAGACTACAGATCATACTAGTAAGTCACAGACGTGCTCCTACAACTACAAGGAGCTGATGACACGATCTTTGTTTCACTGGACATTAGCTTGCACACAGTCACGTGCCACCACCATTGGTGGTAATCGGGACTGGGGCAAACATGCTGTGTGTTGCAGTTCCAAACAGCTGCTAGAAGCAATGGCAGTGATAAAGCTTTTGTGATGTAATCTTCATGACCTGAAGTACATGCAGACATTCAGCATGCAGATGACACCTGCTGCTTCCGGATAGCAGATACATCTGATCCCATAAAAAAAGGGACTTTGGTAATAGAATGACACTCTCCCACTGCTGCTGCTGCATAGTCGGCTGGCTTCACCTCCCTGCATTTGTGCTGCAGCCTTTCTCTCGATCCCTTGCAGCCCTGGCACCCAACTTACCGCCATGGCTGCATGGGCTGCCAATGCCACTCGCAGCACCACATATCCAGCCTGCAGCGCCTGCTTTGCAACTGCCACCTGCTCATCCCGAATGAGGTTGGTAAGCGTGGTTGCTGCTGTTGAAATCACAGGCGGCGTGTTGCGGGCTTTGACGGCTGCACCACAGAAGTCTGCTACAAATCGCTTCACTGATGGAGCCTTGTCAACCTGGAGCATGAGAAGGGTGGGGTAATGAGCCTATTAGGGTGGGAGAAGGATGCCAAGTTATCTTGCTAATGCAAAGTCCAAAGCTGCAGGATACACATTAGGGACTCAATGTACACTGTCCAGGCTTCCATACTGCTGCAATGCTGCTGTTAGGCATCATTGTTTCAGGAAATACTGCTGCAGCTTGCTCCAACAGGCCTTCAGGGACCATGCCTTGCTCCAACAAGCCTTCAGGGACCATGCCTTGCTCCAACAAGCCTTAAGGGACCATACTGTGCACCCTAGGAAGATCATGCTGTGGGCCTGTTTGCATTGCTACTGCTCCATTGCTGCTGCGAGCCCAGCCTGACTGCTGAACCATGGAGCACAATACACTGGTATAGCCCTGCTGCAACACAAGCTTCGCAGCTGGCACCACGAAGCTCAGGTTGTTCTGAAACTGACCTGGAACAGTACCACCTCAGGCAAGTAAGTGTCCAGCAGAGTTGGGTCATTCTTTAGCAGCAGCTCCCTCAGCTGCTCTAGGCACTTAGTCTACATAATAACCTTTCGTAAGCTGTGCAAATTGAAAATCGAACTCCAGCAGGAGGCGCCATGGAGTGAGAATGCTGTAGCTGCCTGCTGGGCCGGGATGTACCTTCTGGTTGGCTGCCTGTGCTTCCTTGGCACCGTTGATTGCGTCCACCACCAAGGCGCTGGTTGAAGACATTCTTACGAGTAGTGCAGAGTGACACTGTCTGATAGCAAGGCCCACAGGGAAGATTTGAGGCCTTTACGGCTCCGGTGCGATCACACATGCCGCAGCGGTCACCACCCGTTCTGTGGCATGGGGCCAGGCAAGTACAGAGTGTGATGCCGATGGCTACACTAGAACGTACGGCATTAAGCAGGTGCCAGGGGAAACGCTGTTACCCCATCCTGTGCCTGCTAAACCTTCGCACGCATAAGAAAGAGCATGACAACACTACATTGCTGGCAGGCTCATTAAGTCCACGAGTAGTAGACAAGGTAGTAAGTGGCCGTCAAAGCGAGCAGCATTCATCAAGCTGTGACCTAGTAGGCTTCCTGTTCGATTAAGCCCCTAAGACCTAGTGATGCTCTGGTGACTTTCAAAACACATCCGTTTCGGCCCAGATTTTGAGGAAAAGGGCGACAAATGAGCCAAGGCTTGCCCGTGTTGACTGCCTTACCTGCGGAAGCTTAGTGCTGATCACTGCTGTGGTCCACTTAAGTAGCATCGAACCTCCGACCCACGTAGTTGCCCGTAAATATGACTTTAGAGAGTCTATATAGGTCCTTTATGGGGGCCAAGGTGGCCAAAAAGTTCCCGGGGCACGGGGACAGACCATTCAAAGGTTCGTTCAGGCCGTCGCAACTCCCCTGATCTATCCGGTCCTCAGCTGAGGCTGGTATCGTCTCGCTTACAGGGGAAGTGGTGAAAGTAGACCCGACAGACAAAGAGGAAAAGGTGTTCAAGGTGAGGCTCTTAGGACCTTGACACTCGTTCTCGGCTGTAGTTGGGCTCTACTGCTTCCCGCCAATTAGCTCTTTCAAACTGGGATTCCATGTCACGCGTGATGTGCATGCGCAGATCCATTATGAAGACAATGACAAGGAGTGGATCTCGTATGCAGAGTAAGTGTCTGTCGATTGTGTCAGGATGGCCCCACTTATGCTGCCTGGGTTGCTATGTTGTCACTGCTGACACCCTGACCGCCGTACAGATTGAAGAAGATAGTCATTGAGGACAAGAAGGGTCCAAACACTGGAAGTGGCAAGAGTAAGTAACTTCTGAAGACGGTGGTGACATCTTGTTGCAGATTCAGCTGCGGCACCCTGCTTTGTGTGAAGCAAGAATCTCTGGTGTTGAGTATAGTCAAGCTTCTCCTTCTCTGAGTATGGAGATGCGGCATTCTATATTGCATGCACCTATGATCATCTTTAATCATTGGATTCTGTACACGCTGCTTCTTCAGAGCACTTGCTCTGACTAAGTGATGATGCAGCATTTGCATATGCTGAGTCTCATGCCTGTGACTGCACCTTTGCGCAGAAAAAGGCAGGCCCAGCACAGCCTCAAAGCCTGCATCAGGGAAGAGGACCTCGTCTAGGGGAGGCACCCCGACCCTAGATGATACCACGGACAAGGACACAGCACCAGACAAGCACCCCAGCAAGCGCCACAAAAAGGAGAAGACACCACCAGCAGACGCAGACAAGGATGTGCAGGCACAGGACGACAAGGGGCCCGCAGAGGATGCAGCAGCAGCAGCAGGAGAAGGTGCAGCTGCTGATCAGGAGCCCACTGCTCCTACCGCTGGTAAAGGCAGCACTGGGGCAGGCACTGCAGAGGTTGCAACCGCAGGAGTAGCAGCAGCAGAAGCAGAGAAGCCTGCAGGTGGTAGTCTGGGTGTAGGGCCCTCAACAGCAACAGTGGGACCAATGGGGACACAGATTGCGCCTCTTAGCCCGCACATCATGTCCGGGTCAGAAATGGAGGGGATTATCCAGGCGACAGTGGCGGCAGCAGCAGCACCAGTAGCTGGCACATCAGGGCCCAGGGTAAGCTGGGACGGGATTGGAAATACGTGGATTATTGTAGTCCAAAGGGAGCTAAGTAGTGTCGCGCTGAGATGTGCTTTCTGGGTGCGGGGTTGGAACATTCCAGTGATAAGCACTAGGGTACAGGGGAGTTTAATCGGGACCACCGCAGCTGGGACTTCAAGGAGGGGTTTCAGGCAGACAAAGCTAACGTGCAGGTTTTGGCAATGGGAAGTTGAAGTTTGTTACCAAGAGACATCTATAGCTGTACTTCGTGCCCTCGTATGACTTGAATTCCACAATGCTGTCATCATGAAGCTACAGCTAGCTTAGCAGCTCTCATTGGGTTTGCACAATTGGCACATTGAATGTCGGTACATTTTGAGAGCCAGTGCGTATTAAATATGGTCATAGATTCTTCTCTGTGTGGGTGGTTGTGTGTAACTCCTATGTGGTAAAGTTTCTGTGCTTGATCATTACACCACCCCTAGGCAGGCAGCAGGGTAGTGACGACTATGTCTATCAGCCTCTGCTTGGGGTGTAGCATGTCACATGCTGCATGTGTGCCACGAAGTCACAGGCCGGGCCCTCAAAGTTTGATATTTTCACCGAGCTAACCCAGAACTTCATTCCCCGTGCTCCTGCAGCCCTCCGACATCAACAGCCACACCAACACCATCCAGCGTATGCGCAATGTTGGTCCTTGCTCAGCTGCTATGCCAGACAGCAGCGTCTATGTGTCTCACAATGGAGTGGTGCGAGTGACGCTAGTGAGTAAGCCCACCCTAGTGCTGGGCATCAGGGACACAGACTATTCAGCTGAGGCGCAGCAGATCCTGGGGGAGCTGGAGACTCAGTTGGAGCTAGCTGGTGCCAACAAGGCAGGGCTACTGGAGGTGAGCTGGGGGGCGGGGGCTTCGCATGGGGCTGTGGGGTGTTTTGAAAATTAAGCTGTTTAAAGAGCACGGAAAAGGGTTATGGCAATCACGATGGGAATGGGCCGGCAAAGTCAGCAGGAGGCAGCAACATGAGTTTCTTGGGGGAGATGATGGGGGTCAAGCTGAAAGACAATCTCAAATATAATTGCTTTGACATGTGACCAAGCAGCTGGCAGTGTGTGCGTGTGTGCAAACCACCCAAGCTATAGCCAAGCTTGTGCAGGCAGGGCAGCGGTGGGCAGGAAAGTGAGGACCTTATAACGTATCCTTTGTGCATTTCTCACTTCACAGGTCACCATCTACTTGAAGGACATTGTGGAGGGTTTGCCGCAGTTCAATGAGGAGTGGCGCAAGTGGGCTAGCCAGAAAAACCTGCCGGTAAGCCCGAGACATACATGACTTAATTAAGACTTAACGGACTTGATAGACGGGATAGACTTGATAGACGAGATGCAAGGCATGTACAGCTCCTGCAGTGCCTGAAACCAGTTGTTGCCAAACACATGGGTGCATATCTGTTGTGCAATAGATGTAATCGTCACTTGGAGTGTGGCTGACTGCAAGTTAAAGTCTGCTATAGCTGCTAAGGTATGCGCTGTGCCGCAGGATCAAAGGGCGTTCTGCGTAGGCACTGTTTGTACACAGCAGTAGACAGTGTCAGCAATGCAGCTGGAAATTTCCATGTTGTTTTGTGCTCTGACTCCTGCAGTGGAAATACCTGGCTGTGCTATCATGGAAGCATGCATGTTAGTCATTTCTTTGTACCGGTATGACGAGCTTTATATGCGGGACCTATGGCACTTTTTGCTATGGCATATCATTTAATGTAATAACAGCTTCCAGGATCCTGCAACACCTGGTGACGATGTTTTGATGTTCTGGCTAGGGTTTGCAGATAATTGCTCCTTACTGGCTTCTTCCTGCCCGTGCCTTTTCTGCTCGTAGGCTGTGACGGCTGTGGAGGCCAAGAGCGCAGTGACTGATGCTGGTATCACTCTGAAGGCACATGCAGTACTGCTGCCAGTATGAGGGCCACCAGACCACCAGCAAGCTGTGCTGTTGTGGTGCTGTCTAGCTCCTATTTACGGGCCTCTGGGGAGCGGTCATGAATTTAAAGGACCTGTTGGAGTGGTCTGTGTCTCTCAGTGGGCTCGAGTCTGCCAGTGAGTACATACAGTAGAAGGGTGACGGACGCCCTTCAGCTCACAGTTCTTTGATCATGGCACGCAAGCATTCGACATATGTTGGGAATGCTTGTTTGCTTTGTTGGACATTTTTCATAGTGAATCGCGATTGGGGGTCGGCCTTGGGCTCAGGGGCCCGCGTGCAGTCACGTACGCCCGCATGTGGGCAGGCGCCTGGTACCGTGTCATGAGCGAAAGAACGCCCGTTAATGCTCAATGACAATATACAATATTACCGTTAAATACGTGTGACTATCAAGCGTATTATACTACCGAGAGATACAGCGGAACAGGCGTCGACGGCTGGGCCACGATGCGCCCAGAGTTCCGATGCTCCGCTCTGCAAAATCAACCAAACTGGTCATAGGTAGCTCCCATTAAATTCAGACATAAGGTGCCCCCATGCACACGATTTAACCAGACATGATACACTATGGTGTACTCAACCGCGACAATAACAAACATACAAACAAAGATATAAGGTTGCAGTAGCTCGAACAGACCACGACGGATTCACTAGATAATGCCATGGGCACACAGACCATCAACAGCGAGTACCGAAACATGTATCCATCCAAAAGAGTCGACACGACTCCTCAATCGCACCAGAGGTAGTAAGTAAAGCCGAAGGCGAGGTGTGGCACCCTATGTCTTTAGGTGTGTAGTGACATGCCTTCGGCTTTTTTTAGTACCTCTGATCACACTGTGGCACCGCACGCGTGCCAATGGGTTTGCCAATGTAAGATTCACACAGGACACCTGCCTGATAAGCCAGCATAGTGGCAAGGGTCCCTCGGCCACAAGCACCGCCTGCAAATGGACCCTCGCTGTTGGATACAGGATGCCCTGACATGCAGCCTGAGTGGGTGGTACCCAACCTGGCCTCCTTACTGTCAGACAAAACAATCATGCATCGCCTCCACAGCCACCGATGCCTATCTGACGTGCAGGGTGCCAGTGCACTTCATACATGCTTCCTCACAACCTCTGCTGCACTTGTCTCAATTTCTCACTGACCATCAACAGTACAAACACATTGCATACAAACAGTACCACATACAGTTTCAAGCAGCACACTCCTGAGGATGTTACCATAACCATGCAACACATTTGCATTAGCAATCATACAGATGATCACTTCTGCAGCATCATACAAAGTAATAAAACAAACAGGTGGTTGTGACCGAGCAGGACTATGGTTTGTGCAGTAGGAGCACATCTGCTGGCCAATTATAACCCTAACCACACACGGACGAACATGCACACAGGGGCACAGGGGCCTATACCTCTTTGCGCTGGCTAACATGTCCACAATCTGGTGGATACTGCATGCGACACCTATGCTTCAGTTACCGCCCTCACTGAGCCACGCTAATGCAAAGCTGATGTTAGAAGCGTCCAACACCACCTGCTGCTGCAAGGCCCAATCATCACCCTTTCTTGCTTGATATCTTTATACTTCTTGCATGCTCCCCGCAAAAATGCAATCACTCACTCCTTAAAGCTGTTGTCATGCAGAAGCTATGTGCGTGGATCTTTGCAATGGCAACATGCCAGAACATGAGTCTCATTATATTGAGGCCGATGAACACATATGGAGTACACAGATGAAACACTGAGTTTACCCAGCCACATCAAGCAACAAGAGCATGCCACTGTCTACTACAGCCCATGTAAAGCCTGTCAACATAATACATTGACGGCCAAAGCTATTAAAATTCACTGCATTGACTGTAAGCAATCACTGGCAAGAATATTAAAGGGAAATTGCACAATGGAACATTATGCCCAGCAGGAACGCCTTTAATCTTCCCTATGTACCAAGGTTGCTGCACCCTGCCCCATGCTGCAAGTGAGCAAGGTAAAGGCGTCATATACTTGCGTGATTTGCATACTTTTAAGATGACTGCCATGCTTGCTGGTCTCTAAGGGACCACAATGGTACACCAGGCATCTCCTGCAACAGTAGCACATATCCTAGGAAACCCCCTACCCCAAAAGCTGCAAGCTCTACTAGTCACTATCTGAAGCTGCGCCTGCCGCACCATTCTCTCTTGAGACTGCCTCCTCCTGCTCCTCTCCCATGCCCTGCTCCCCCACATCTACATTGTTGGCAGTCCCTCCTCCAGCAGCAGCAGCAGCACCCAGTACTGGGGAGTAAGCAGCAAAGACGGGAGCAGCACCAACAGGCCCCAAAGAAGCATCAGCAGCAGCGCCGGAATGAGCTCCCAAAGCTGCACCAGCACCCACAACAGGGGCGCCACCAGCAGGAGGAGGAGCAGCAGCTAAAGCAGCCAAAGCAGCGGCAGCAGCACCGGAATAAGCACCCAAAGCTGCACCAGCACCCAGAACAGGGGCCTCAGCAGCAGGAAGAGGAGCAGCGGCTAGAGCAGTCAAAGCAGCAGCAGCACCACCAACAGCTGCCGCCATTCCCCCAGCAGCAATGAACCTTGCTACTGCTGCGTTTGCTGAGTATTCTGCCAGTTTGTTAATCATCCGAGGGTCCTGGAAACCCACAGCACTGCAGGTGGCATAATGCAGCAATGTCTGCGCCTGCTCGTAGTCTGAATTGTAGAGCAGGCTCAGATAGTGCTGCAGTAGCATTGCCCGGAGTTGTCCCTGATTGTATCCCCCCAACCCTCTAGCAGCGTTGGCTGCACCCATCCCCAAAGCCCCTGGCTGTGCTGCTGCTGCTCCTGTCAGGCGCTGCCCTGCTGCAGGGGGCAGACAGGGTGAAGCAGAGCCTACATGCGGTGTGGGTGTTGCTGCAGCTGAGCCCCCTCTATCCCCCTCCAACTCCTCAGCATCCTCCGCTTGCTGAGAAGACTTAGGGCCCCCCCGCCCTGGCCGGAGCCTCAGCCTTGGAAGGCCCCTCCCACCCGCTGCTGCTGCTGTGCTTCCCAAGAAAGCAACCCCTGCCTGATCCCTAGGTGACTCCGAAAACCTAAACAGAGACTGCATGCTAGCAGGGGACCCTCCGGAAGCTAAACCCTCACCAAGGCCACTGTCTAGCTCTGCAGGTGAGTTCCTTGCCCTGTGCTGCTGCTGCTCCTGCCTGCTGTGCGTGCCAGGATGGTTCGGGCGTTGCGCTGCTATTGCATCTTCTTGCTGCCCTTGCTCAACGCCCCTCCTCCTCCGCACTGCCCCAGCCAATGCTCCCCTCCCTGCACCCAGCCTAACACCTGGACACCATGTGCCACCTATTGGACCCTCACTAGAACTGTCTGAATCGTCAGACTCCTCCGACTCATCATCTCTCTCGCTGTATCTATCCCTGGGAACAGCACCTTCTCCCCTGCCCAGCTGCTGCCTGCTGCTTTCAAACGCATCCCCTAACCATCCCTCCTGCTCCTGCCCATTCTTCCTTGAGAACTTCTCCCCACCAGCTTGCCCCCTACCCATCTGCGCACCATCGCCATCCGCATTATGTAAACCAGCCCTACCCTGCTCCCGTCCTGGCTGCTGCTGCTCCCGCCAATGCCTTCCATCCTGCTGCTGCCCCTGCAACTCTGGTGTGGACTGGTCCCAGTCCCAGTCCTCTTCCTCGTGCTGCCGTTCTTCCTGCCTCCAGCCCTGCTGCCGCTGCGGGGGCTTTACCCAACCTGCCTTCTGCTGCTGCTTGTAATGACAGCTTTTGCTATTCACACCCCCATATGTATCCCGCTGCTCCTCCTCCTCAAAATCCTCCTCCTGCCACCTCCCCCTTTCCTTCTCCTTCCCCACCAAGTCCCACTTGCTGGACATATTTGCCCTTGCAGCTGACTTGTGCTGTGTCGGCCTTGCTGCTGCTGCTTGTAGCCCAGTCTGCTCACGGCCGTACATCTGCTGCCCATTCAATGCTGCCCCCACTAAATCCAAGGCAGGCCTCTGCTTCTTGCCCCCTGGGCTGCCGAACAGCTCACGCCCCCGCTGAAACTTGTAGGACGCGAGCTCTAGAGATGCCTGCCTCTTGAAAGGGCTTGTGGGCAGTGCTGCTGCTGCTGGTAGACCCTCAGAAGTCCCACCCACCCGTGCAAGTGGTGCGCTACCAGCAGCACGGCCAACCGCACCTGCAGGAGCATTGGTGCTGGGCTGTCTTGGTCTGACTGCATCCCTTGTTTTCAAGGTTGCAGCACCTGCTATGCCTCTGACCCCACCCCTGCCTGCAACCACCACCTGACGCCTCCGATCTGCAGGACCCCTTCCCATATCCTCTTTTGCGTCACTATCTTCCAGATCATCATCCCCTGCCGCCTGCTGCTGACCACTCTGCTGCTTCTGCTGCCGCTGCTGCAGTCTCTGCCACTGCTTCTCCCGATACCGTTGTTGCTGTGGCCTTACTGGCGCAGCATTTGCCGCCTCCAGCGAGGTCTGAGTAAGAGCTGCCACCTCTTCGCGGAACACGTCAGGGTCTCTGTTGGCATGAAGAATGGCCTGCCAAGTGCAGCAAACATTTCATTTGGGATGGGATAACGACACAACAGTTGCCCTTGGATTCTGCTTGCTTACTGATTGCTATCTTCCACTGCAGGTGGATGAACTACTGTAGGAGCCTCAAGATCGAATAAATCAGTCCATAAGGAAGGTATTAGCATGTTAGTCCTCATCATTGCTTACGACATCAACTGAGTTGCAGAACCTCCAGCTGTTCCTGTGATCAGTATCTGTGATTCTGGAAGCAAGTCTAGGCAAGAAACCGATATGCTAAGCTTTGCATCTCATACAGGCTGCCTCATATGCCTTGCTGCAGCTAGCTTGTTCCAGAGAAGCCCTTATGTGGCGCAGGTGACAGATCAGGACGTTAGCTCACCTCATCTATGTCTTCAGCAAACATGTTGAAGTCAAAGTTGTTTGCACTGGTGCCCTGTAGCTCACAGTACCTCAGCTGGGACAGGTCAGCGGCAACAGCTGCCAACAGTGGATTCTGGTACTGGCCAAGGAGAATGTGCGGGGGCCTAGTAAGGAGGCAGGAAGGGAAGACACATTATTACAGATCTTGTAGCTGTGCTCGGTATATATCTCACACCATTGTGACTGAAGCACATGAAAGATGGTTGATAGGGATTGGTCCGACCTGTGTAGTGCTGCACAACCCACTGCTCATACGACTTGCTGCATCACTCATGTCCCCTTGGACGGTAAGCTTGCGGGAATCTGTGCTGGCCAGACATAGCTGGCAGGGTAAGCTTGTATCCACTGGCCATATACATATTGCATGGGTGCTGAAAGGGGTTCAGATGACTGTTGTAAGAAAACGACTAGAGGATAATCACAAGCAGCTTAGATTGTCTTGCACTATATAATGTCTGGGCTGACAGGGTGTTCTCCATCCCCATCCTAAGAAACTGCTTACGTGCGTGTGTCGGCAGTTGTCCTGTTGAAAAACACCCTAAATCCAGCACCGTCAATGGACACCTCGACACGGCACAAGAAGCTCCATGGTTCAGTGTATTCCTGCATAGTCACCTCAGGGTCAGGTAAGCGCACAAAAGTGGATAAAGGATATTGTGTACAAGAAGGCCACAGCTATCAATGACATAACACGGTGTTGTCATGTGCAGCAGCCCAGTCCTTGCGAAAAGCCAATAGCTACTCATGGGTGCAGGGCTTGACATACGGCTGTTGTCACAGAACAGGAGCATGCTATGACAGCATGTACAAGGTCTACCACAATGTGTCCTGATTCTGTTCCAGCCACACTTCTCATGTCACTCACCCTCCATGTTTTCTTCTCTTGGTCATACAGGCAGCGATTGAAAACGTCCAAGATGCGTCCATACTTCAGGGGCAACTTGTCCAGCTCTGCAAATGAAGTGTGAAGTCATTTCAAATGACAGTAGATTTGGTGCGTTGTTGAGCTTGTTTGACCGAAGGTAGGATCCTTGGGGCGGCCATGCCGTGAGAAACGGAGATGCTACAGCATGTCTGTGGGTGAGCACTCGCAATCTGCTACCCTAAGGGACGAGGCTTTCGTGGGCGCTGGAGGTAAACAGGTGGCGTGATGAAGTGGGCTACCAAGGACGGCTGCAAGCTGCTTGACTTACCTTTGTGCCAGACTGGGTCTCCCTGCTCTGGACAAGAAGCAAGGAAAGCAGCCACTACCAGAGTTTCCCCGTTAGTGCTCTTGATGCGCACATCGTAGGGCACGCCAACCTGCAACAACGCTCAATCGTTGCATAACGAAAACAAACCAAGTCTTGCCTGGACGTTATAGCGGAGTCCTTCAAACGTAACAGGTACCTCTCTCTGCGCAGCGGGGATTGACACGCTCATGCCAGGGGGAAGGAGGGGCCTGACATCTGAAGCCAAAACCGTCTCCTTGAGCTTCGTACCATCCTCGTTGCAGTACTGCAGGTATCAAGTATGGTATTCACACGTCCTGGCAGGCACAAATCACACTGCATGGCTAGGGGACTAGCTACCTTGGTGTATTCAATGGTTATGAGCTTCCCCTCGACTCTCCTGACTATAGCTGTGCAAAGGACTGAATTGTACTCAGAAGGTTCGCTACATATAACCTGGCACCCCATGCCTGGGGTAAAAAGCACATTCCGGTCCTTCATGAGCTTTCTCAGACGAAGAGTGGCCGATGATAAGCAGAACGATCAGAATACGGAAGGAAGCACTCTGCTGGTACGTCAAGTGCGTGCATGTGTTATGTCCGTCCAAGCTAGCTGGCTGGGCTAGGGGCAAGACCCTTGCAAGGGAGGTAAAGCAGGCTGCTTCCGTCGTTCAAATCTAAACTGCCTGACGGACTTCCACTCGAGTGTCGGTGCGACCCTTGATATCCCAGTGACTTTGATGCCATGGTACGCTCATTTCAGAGGAGCTATTACTCGCTTGGCACAGCTCACGGCTTCCAACAGAGTATGTGCCAGATAGAGTATGATGCAGATGCTCCCTGGACTAAACGTTTTAGTGTAGTCTGGGTCGTTCCCATCGTGATACAGGGGTTCGCACCCCTGCCCTGGTGCAACGAGCCAAGGGAAAGGGAATAGACATTTCTATCTACGGTTTAGCTTATGGTGCCAACAGGAGCTGTCTACTGACCAGGAGATGAAGCGCATGGACGTAAGTGGCCCTCTCCCACTCTAGCCGCGAGCTTGTGCAGTGCACAAGGCTTAGGTTCCTGCACATTTAGGATGCATTACGCTTGTATACTCCACTACTAGGCCCCACTTCTATGTATATGCCCTTTGAGAAAGCACTCCTACTATGAAGGTAACCACGAGTGGCAGCCGCATCGCATCGCAAAGTTTTGCGTGCTGTGCGCATGAATACCTACCCGCACTGCCTGATAGTTCTCTGTTTTCCTCCGTTCATGTGCTGCAGGTACACCTTTAGGCCCCTTGGGCTCTTTGTCCTGCGATGACCTGGAGCAGCATCAACCACCCCCCTCTCCTTTCACCCCCGGTAGCAGAAGGCCAAGGCTCATTGGGCTGTCTTCTTCAACCCCATCCCCTTCCCCAACCGCTAGCAGAAGGCCAAGGCCCATTGGGCTGTCTTCTGCTGGCCCCCTCCCCTTCACCCCCGCTAGCGGAAGGCCAAGGCCCATTGGGCTGTCTTCTGCTGGCCCCCTCCCCTCCACCCCCGCTAGCGGAAGGCCAAGGCCCATTGGGCTGTCTTCTGCAGGCCCCCTCCCCTCCACCCCCGCTAGCGGAAGGCCAAGGCCCATTGGGCTGTCTTCGGCTGGCCCCCTCCCCTCCACCCCCGCTAGCGGAAGGCCAAGGCCCATTGGGCTGTCTTCTGCTGGCCCCCTCCCCGCCAAGGCCCATTGGGCTGTCTTCTGCTGGCCCCCTCCCCTCCACCCCCGCTAGCGGAAGGCCAAGGCCCATTGGGCTGTCTTCTGCTGGCCCCCTCCCCTCCACCCCGGCTAGCAGAAGGCCAAGGCCCATTGGGCTGTCTTCTGCTGGCCCCCTCCCCTCCACCCCCGCTAGCGGAAGGCCAAAGCCCATTGGGCTGTCTTCGGCTGGCCCCCTCCCCTCCACCCCCGCTAGCAGAAGGCCAAGGCCCATTGGGCTGTCTTCTGCTGGGCCCCTCCCCTCCACCCCCGCTAGCAGAAGGCCAAGGCCCATTGGGCTGTCTTCTGCTGGCCCCCTCCCCTCCACCCCGGCTAGCAGAAGGCCAAGGCCCATTGGGCTGTCTTCTGCTGGCCCCCTCCCCTCCACCCCCGCTAGCGGAAGGCCAAGGCCCATTGGGCTGTCTTCTGCTGGCCCCCTCCCCTCCACCCCCGCTAGCGGAAGGCCAAGGCCCATTGGGCTGTCTTCTGCTGGCCCCCTCCTTTCCACCCCCGCTAGCGGAAGGCCAAGGCCCATTGGGCTGTCTTCTGCAGGCCGCCTCCCCTCCACCCCCGCTAGCGGAAGGCCAAGGCCCATTGGGTTGTCTTCTTCTGGGCCCCTCCCCTCCACCCCCGCTAGCGGAAGGCCAAGGCCCATTGGGCTGTCTTCTGCTGGCCCCCTCCCCTCCACCCCCGCTAGCGGAAGGCCAAGGCCCATTGGGCTGTCTTCTGCTGGCCCCCTCCTTTCCACCCCCGCTAGCGGAAGGCCAAGGCCCATTGGGCTGTCTTCTGCAGGCCGCCTCCCCTCCACCCCCGCTAGCGGAAGGCCAAGGCCCATTGGGTTGTCTTCTTCTGGGCCCCTCCCCTCCACCCCCGCTAGCAGAAGGCCAAGGCCCATTGGGCTGTCTTCGGCTGGCCCCCTCCCCTCCACCCTCGCTAGCGGAAGGCCAAGGCCCATTGGGCTGTCTTCGGCTGGCCCCCTCCCCTCCATGTCAACGGCAAAAGTAGCAGGTTAGTTGTAGTGCCTGATATACTGTACTTGCACTTGCATGTACTGTACTTGCATCTTATAAAGTTTATGCACTTTGGTGCATGCCTTGCCTTGCCATGCCATGGCTTTGTTGCGTTATGAATATCTTTGGTTGTGGCCCTCGTCTCACATGAATGGATCATTTACATGACTCAAGTGCAACTGCATGTGCATGGTGGGAAAAGCTGGGTGCTTACAGCTCATTACCACCCGACTTGAGCGGTAGTTGCAGGATTTATTCTCTGCATCTATCGCCGTCGAGGGCGGGACTAGGACTTGTCCCAGGCCTATGGCTGCAGCAGGTTCGACCCCTGCTGGCTCTACATTCTGATCTGTGTCAAATGCCAGAGTATTGCAATGTCCCAGGCATAAGAATGAAGACACATTTTCTGCATTCTTGCTACTACAGTCTGTCCTGCTCCTTCTATATGAGAAAAATTAGTGCACAGCTTTCATGCCAAGCAGCGCCCCCCACAGGACTCCAATGCACCTGTCCTGCTCCCTATGTATAGAAACATCTAGTGTATGGAAGAGGACTGTTGCATATACACACACAAAGACAAAACCATGGTAATGGCAGCCATCAGTGTACCTTAATTTTTCAGACTATGTACCTTGTGTTGAGATATTGTGCAAGAGCTTGTTACAGACTACCGAATGACCATATCACAGTGGGGCACCAGGTGCGGGCAGCAGCGCAGAAGACTAGCAGGTGCAGCTCTTGGATGGAGACGGGTGCTGGGATTGGTTCAGGAGCTGCTGTTGGTCTGCTGGAGGAGGGGGCTGGTATGTGTGCTGTGATGTTTGACAGGGTATTTCTGAGACTGCTATGAGACTGAGGCACAGCAGATCTGCAGGGCAGGGGAGCTGGCTGGTGGCAACAAGGCAGGGCTACTGGAGGTGAGCTGGGAGGGGGCGACTTTAGAGAAGTAGAAGTTTGGATGCCCGGTTGCAGCCAGCAATAAGACAGAGTTGTTAGTTAGTAAAAGTGAGAAAAGGGCGGGTTTTGCTCTGTTTGCAAAGCAGATTGCAAAGTGTGCTCCGCAGCCACAGCAGACCTCCTGGCAAGGGCAGATGGTGGTCTATAGAATATGTATTGTCACAGATTTAGCTCTCCGCCTTGCGCACAAGGAGGAGGCATGGGGATGCAATGGGACTTGTTCTGCACGGTCCGAGGGCTGTGCAGTGATCTATTTCACATAATGTTACTACACCCTTGTGCCAGTTATATAGTACATGCTCTAAGCTGCTTTGATGCTGTATCTGGCTGTGCTCCTTAAGATATATCAGGGTGATTTTGTATGACGTTCATTAGGGTCCTGTCACGTCTGGGTGCTGGGGGTGGGATAGGTTGCATTCGAGGTAGCTGCCCTCTGAGCAGGCATACCCAGGGGTTATCATATTCTTTACAAACTCGTATGCCTCTTGTTCCACCTCGCTGTACTTTGTGACAGCTTGAGGTGCGGGGCCTATGGCACTTTTTGCTATGGCATATCATGAAATGTAATAAAATGCCTCTGCAGGTTTTGAGACATGAACAGAGGCTGATTGGGTGGTACAGACTTGGAAAGTAGTTCAGCTGGTAGAGTATAGCCAGAACAGCAGCTGGTCACATGATATCCAGAACAGCAGCAAATGTTATTAAGGTTGAATTGCCTTCTATTTCTGCGGCAATGGTATCGGACATGGGTTACCAGGAGGTATAAGGCATGCTACCCACTTCAGATGTTTGCTGCAGCACTTGAGGTGTACACTGAACAGATTTGTGCCGCAGCGTTTAAGGCGGGACTGCGTCATGTCCGCTGCAGCATCCAAGGCGTATGTTATGGCGTGCATGTTCATGTCCACACGTACTTGTATGCAATAATGGCAGCTATCCCTGCTTGTTATGGCATCTCGTTCGTTACATACATGGCAGCTTGGGGTGCACTGCACCCATGGCACACTTGCTGTTGCATCTGGGCATGGATGATGGAATGCAAAAGCCTGGTGGCAAGCTTCTCATGAACAGCTGTCCGCAAGAGTATGCAGAGAGTTACTCACCTACTAGGTTTATCTGTCCTGCTTTTGTCTGTTCTGCGTGCAGGCTGTGACGGCTGTGGAGGCCAGAGTGCATGCAATGAGAAACTGTTGCTGGCCATCAGGCCCTTCTTGTGCCGCTTTGTCTATTGATACTAAGGCCGCACTGGTTCAAGTCTTCTAGCTGAGTGCATGTTTGCGGCGTATCTCACCAGCAAGCATATAGACACGGTAGCAGTAGTTGCCTTGTTGGACTGTATTCAAAGATGCCTTGAAGTTCAGCTGTGAAGGTTGCAGGGGGTTGTTGACGCTAGAGATTTGTTCCTGGCAGCTGTGGTACCCCCCGTGGCCGCGCTGTCCTCTCTCAGGTATGCTGATTTCTGGGCACTGTCAGCCACTGGCTGTGTCCCTCTCTTGGTCAAGTATGTAGTGGCCGTGTGTCTTCGTGTCTGTCGGTCCTGCCATCTGTCGGGTGGTACTGATGTGGTGGACTTACCGGATATCTTGCTCCCGGCAGGTCAATAATTGGATCCCTTTGATTCGGAGTCGGAGACAGATCATTCTGGTGGTTCGTCTGATGAGGAACTGGTTGAAGTCTAGATGGATACATGCTTGGGTATTAGCCTTGGATGACCCTGATGTTGCTGCAAAATGTCAGATATTGGATGGCAAATCTGATGAGGAGAAGCTGCATAGCATGCTTAATGAAGAGTTCTGGGGTGTAGACGTCGATGAGGAGTCTGGCTTAGTATATGGCCCTTTCAAGCATGCATTTAAGTGTATAGATAAATATGTTGCAGCTGCTTGGAAGATTAGGAATGCTTATGCTCACCCTTCTGATGTGGCGTGAGGTCCAACCAATGGGGTTTGTTACCAACTATTGCTTGCACCCGGGCTTACAAGCCCTCCTTGCTTTCTCAAGTAGGAGGGAGGCTCTTACCCCCATTGGGGCAGTGTAGGTTTTGGGTGATTTTGACCTAGCTGCTGGACCTCATGTTTAGGCATGCATATATTGTCATACATGTCGAAGTTTACCCGTATTCTGTTCCACCTCGCTGCTCTTTGTGACAGCTTGAGGTGCGGGGCCTATGGCACTTATTGCTATGGCATATCATGAAATGTAATAATAATATTAGCCTTGGATGGTGCTCTGGACATTTTGGGTGGTGCAGATGAGGTGGACTTACCGGACATCTTGCTTGGTTGGTGCTCTGGATTGTTTGCTTAGGAGCCATATCAATCCTCCTGGTGGCTGTAGTCCGTTAGACTCCGTGGTCCTTGTGGCAGCGCTACCACTGCTGTCTTAGTGTAAAACGTAATAGATAGTCTAGTGAAAGAACGCGGTCAACGATAATGATTGTAAGCTGCCCTTTCGGGGCATTCTGAAAAACTAAGCACCTGTCAATTGTGCATCAATCTCAGATGGTTGAACCACGCTCCAGACTGTTCATGCCCCGCTACCTTGGGTGCAGCCACACCTTGAATAATAGTTGTT
The DNA here is from genome assembly GCA_963556185.1 of Pseudopediastrum boryanum. NCBI lineage: Eukaryota > Viridiplantae > Chlorophyta > Chlorophyceae > Sphaeropleales > Hydrodictyaceae > Pseudopediastrum > Pseudopediastrum boryanum. The sequence continues at coordinate 8,900,068 of OY744501.1, read as the reverse complement.
TCATGTCTACGAGGGTCCCGTTACATACCACATGCCAGTCGGCCATTGCGCCAAGGAGCCGTAGTGCTCCAGTACCGGATGGGCACTAACATGGCCGCCAACGGGGTCGGGCAGCCTTGCAATAGCCCTACGTTTCAACTGCTAACGTGGCGTGCAAGCTGCCAGGGTAGTTTTAGCATGCTTAAATACTCACGACTGATCGAATCCACCGCAGCTCACCGACAGTCGGCTGGCCATCACTGATACCGTTGAACCGGATGTGTTTCAGTGAGACAGCATCTACCAGTCTGCGCTGTCATGGCAGCTCAGCACTAAGCACCGCAGGCACCAGCCTCACATTATTATAATATTTCATGATATGCCATAGCAAAAGGTGCCATAGGTCCCACACCTCAAGCTGTCGCAGAAATAACAACAACAACAACAAACATTTAAGGTGTGGCAACCGCAAAGGGCTGCTAGGTCGAATAAACAGCGAGGTGGAACAGAACTTACGGGCTGTCTTCGGCATGCATGACAACATATGCATCACATTGTCCAGCAGCTAGGTCAAAAGCACCCAAAACCTCCAAAGTCCCTCCCTCCGCTACTCAGAAAACAAAGGAGGATTATAAGCCCAGGCGCAAGCAGTAATTGGTAACAAACCCCAGTTGGTTGGATCTCACGCCACATCTGAAAGGGTGACCATAAAGTATGACTGATTACCAGATTACTAACTAGCCCAAAAGTAACGGTAGCCAATGAAGGCTCATAGGGCCATAAACAAACAAACAAAAATTGGAGTGGCTGCACCAAGACAGCTAGGTCGAAACGACCAAACTACACCGGGGTCAAACCCCATTTCCCTACTCAACGGAAAAGGAAACACCATAGAAATGGCAAAAGGACCAACACAAAATCAGTAGCTACACACTCTATCAGGAGTTCAAGCCATTGGGGATCAACCATTTTTTTAGCTTGCACTTCTATGATAAGCTCTTCAAAGTCTGATGCATCCTCAGATTCTGAATCAAACATATCCAGATGTGTATCTGTATTAACCAGAACCTCTGGTAAGAGATGCGCATTAGAACCTCCAGACTTATGAAAAAACCATGCTGACCCTGGTAACACACAGCAATAAACTTCACTGTTGCATATACCATAGTAATGTTCCTCATATCTACTAAACTGTTCCAGCCAGAAATGAAACCATGACAACATACATATATGGGCTTTATGGTTCTACCATGAACATAGAGGCATGTACCATGGTAAACATGTAAAATATGTACAGCTCTTCAACCATCACCATCGGAGGAGAACATATCAACATGGCAGTAGTCTTCAGAAGGCCTACTGAGATCCGGCTTTGTCTCCCGTAACTGCATGCACTCAGACACTGACCTTCCATGCAACCCCATATGTCAGCATGCAGGCCAGGAGGATGCCAGCAGAAGCATGTGGCCCAGCTAACATAGCAATTCCCTGCGGCAGGACAAACACCTTGCCTTGGTTGCCGCCATCACCAATTGTCCTGCTCCTGCAGATATCCTGGCAGAAGATGCGAATGCTTACCATAAAGATTTACCATCCAATCAACCTCAGAACCCAAACAAACGAACAAACACAACATCTAAGGTGTGGCAACCGCAAGAGAGCTGCTAGGTCGAACTGACCAGACACACCATTGGATGGAGCCGGAGACTCTGGTTACGTTGCAAGATCACCGAACAAGAACGATACCCAAGTATGTAGGTATAGAGCTAGGAACATTCAACCAGTTCATCAGCAGACAAATCAACAGAATAATTGGACTCAAAACATAACATATCCAAATACTGACCTTCCAAAAGCAAAGACATCTGGCAAGTCCACCACATCAGCACCACCAAACTGGTGGCAATGCCAACAGACACAAATCAGTAATCTGGTGACTGTGTGGCGACGTCACAACACTGACCTTGCTGTTGCCATAATGACAGCCAGTAAGACTCAATGTTTTCAGTGAGTAACCCACACAAACCATGGGACCCTTGGACGCTACACCCATGCTGCCAACCACCAATGCTGGAAACCGAACCCCTGGCTCACCTTAGTCAGACTCCAAACAGCACTCACAATGGAAAAGGAGGGCAAGTGTTGTTGGGTGGTGTTCTTTCTTGTAACATACACACCAGCTAACATCTCTAGCCCTGCCCTTCTATTGCAGACATGAACACAGGCCTACAGTTTCATTCTACATCCTTAGCGATAAAATGCATGTTGCTGGATTGCGGATCATACAGTCCATCCAGTAAAACCGGCACAACTAACCCAGATGACACTTAGCTTGCTCCATACAAAAAATCTCCACCTTAACTTAGCAACACTCCTCTGAACTCCTTTTGCTCCCGCAAGCAGCCCCTGCATGTCACCACTAAAACCGGTGCAAGGCAACGACACCTGCAGGGTAACCTGCAGGTGCTGTTGTCGCAGTAACCGCATCACCTCCTCTAGTTCATAACAACCACAGCTACATAATTTGCAGGACCCTTTAAAGGCTGCGTCCATGGCTCTTTGGCTCCCTTAAAACAGAGGTTAGGTGGCCAAGACCGCATCCGTCTTCTGCTGATTTCAGAGAGCTGGCAATCAGGCATCACAAAACATGAGACTATACATGGACTAATAGGCCAGCAACAAGCAGCCAAATAAATCACAAGTACATGAGATCAAGGAGCTCTGCTGCAGATGCTTCAGAGGACTCTGAGTCCCACCCTAAACCTTCATTACTGCAGCCAACAGCAGTGCCACATAAAACTGGGCCCAAAGCAGGCTACATACGACACTTATGTGGTATCATGCTGTTCCTGATTACCCCTAGATAGATCTGCTCTGCCCTAGCAGTGCCTGCATCTACATTTCCCCCTCTCAATCCTCCAGCTCAACCTCCTCACCCTCAAAACACTCATGACTAAACCACTCCAATCGTGGCAACTTGTCCTTCAGAACCTGCAGCCGCTCCTTGGTACAGGGACAATGGTCCAGCCACAGTCGCTCCAGCTGCTGTAACTTCTGCAGTGGCACTAGTGACCGGTCATTTACTCTTGTGCTGCTCAGCGACAGGAAGCTGAGTCCAGTCAGATTTGCAAACACTGATGGCAGCTCTGTGATGTCATAATTATCAGAAAGATCCAGCAACCTTAGAGCTGTGAGCGTCACCAGTGCAGGCATTGCAGCGTTACTCACATCAGACATCGACACGTCGAGGTGCCTGAGGCTTGAAGCTAAGCTCCTTGGCAGGGCCTGCACCACAGCATCTCCACCAGGGCAAGACCAGAGGCACAGCACCTGCAACTGCCGTAGCTTCGGACCCACCCAGCATGCAGCGTCTGGGTCCGATGGGTCAGCATGGAAGTGCATGTACATGTTGCCGCTCCATTCCAGGCTCAAACTTGTCAGGTGCTGCAGACTGCTGAGCTGCTGCAGCTGCTTCCCACCATAGACTGCGGGGCAAGCGAAGCTCTGCAGCTGCGCCAAGTGCCCGATGCTGAAGGGCGGCAATTCCGCTGAGTCACTGCCAAGTGGAGGCGGCACGCTTTCGAGGACAAGGTCTTGTAGGGAGGTGGGGAGGTGGTGGAGAGGAGGGTTTGCCGGGGTATCCATTAGAAACAGGCGTGTCAGGGACGTGAGCTGAGAGGCTGCTGTGATGCACTGCGAGGGTATGGTAGAAGCTGGTTCCCATTCAACGGGGCAATTGTCACCTGTTAGCTTCAATGAGCGAAGCTGTGGCAGCTGAGCTATGGCTGATGCTACTGAAGGTCCTGGAGGACATGCCGCTGTGTCGCTACCTACGCCCATGAGCTCCAGCCTGGTCAGGGTAGAGGGGGAGGAGAAAAGCGTCAAGGTCGCGGCATCCGGTAGGTTACAACTGAAAGCCTGCAGCTGCAGCTGAGCTGGGTGGGTGTTGGATGAGCCTGCAGCCTTAGCTGCTGCAGCTTCCAGAGCAGGGCCTAACACATCTGCAAATTCATCTGCAGCATCTGGCATGAGCGGTTCCCTGGTTTGTGATTGTATATCCCCAGTGACATCGAGTTCCTTCAGCAAGTAGCCATGATTCTGCAGCCAGAGGGCGAGGGCCTCCAACTGCTGTCGTGTGCCTTCGCTGAGCTTGATCGCTGGAGTTGCTGATAGGGCTGCTTTGCGCCATGGCTGACATACGAGAGGTATGGTGGTAAACAGCATCGAGCCTTTGGACTGGTCAGGGTCCCTAACCATCTGGTCCCGATGATAACGGCCGAGCTCTGCAAGGACAAGGGCGAGCGCTGGTACCGGTAGATCAGCCCACTGGGGCTCCTGCGTGGAAGAGGAAAGGCTTGTTTCATGATCACTTACAAACACAATGTTCAATTCACTAATGCAACGTGATGTTGACATAAATTGGATCGGCACCAAAGCTTACCATGCTGTCCACGGAAGTTGCCATGCGGTCCATGTCCACGCGCTACGTATGCATGATGGACCAGACAAGCGTACACCGCTCACGTCTGCGCAAGTGGCCTCCAAAGCGAGATATGGATACTTCACAGAGCTTGCAAGAGGTTGGCGCCCGATGTGCACCGGTTTGCGCGAATGCAAAAGGTCGCAGGATGCTGGAGACGTATGCTGGTAGGACATAAAGAGCAAAGAGCTCGGTGTCCCAGCCACGTAGTAAGCTCCCACGTATGAAGCCTTAGAACTCACTGCGAGTGACATCAGTGACACAGGTCACAGACAGTCAGACACAGGTCAAACGATCCAAACAGTGACCCGACAAGGTTGCATTAAGGCCCTTAAGAGACAATAATCTGCTGGTCTTGTCCAGACGGCCTCCGCATCACAAGCCAGCAGCACAAGAGAACTACGCCATTACTACGGTACGGTACGCAGAGGGGAAAAACCCTTCTTGTGATACACAGTCAGACTGACATTAGGGAGTACGGCCCCAGCAGCAGCAGCAACATAAAGGGCTTCCAAGCACCCCATAACCTGCTCTTTGCCTTGGCAGGCACAATGCCGTACTGAATTTGTACCAGACCCTCTAAAACCACTGCTATTCCACTGCCTAGGTTGGCTCCGTACGGGCGCCCCCTTTGAGGGGCCATGATGTAATCGTAATCGTAATCGTAATTGTATTCATCTGGTCTGCTTCCAAGCACCTTCGCCGTCACCTCCATTGATGCTCGTGCTCAGGCTGTTCAGCTCTGGTTCAACCTGCAGCACATGATGCACAGCAGCAGTCCCTTCATGCATTCATTATAGCATGCTCGTATATACTAATAGCATAATAATGGCATGCTCATATATAATAACAGCATGCTGGGCATAAAGGCATGTGCTTCAGCAGCGGGTCCAGCCCAGTAGTGCTTCGACTTCCGGTTATGGACCCGTACGTTAGAATTGCTTTGCTTGTTTAAAGTTGATGGACAACATTGCCAGCATGAAGCACCCAGTCCAATGGCGCAACAGTTGCTTCACAGGTAGGGCAGCTTCAGACAATCATTGCGCCGTTCATGCCTCAAGCTTTACACATATGAGATGTACTTGTAAGCACAATGCATCCAGCAGCCATTACAGTGAACAAACACAGCAGATGAAGCACATGCCATGCCTAACCCCTTCATGTAGAGGTCTCTGCATGTTCCCCTTGCACGGCAATGCCAAAAGCACAGACCTTCGATCAAACAACACTCCTGCGCTGTAATATTGTTGCATGCATAAGTGCACCAGGCAAGTGTGCTTCGACAGGCCCCAAGCTTTCCTTGTCTGGGCGCATCGTACATCTACAATACACTGTACGTCTGGACATAGCCTGACAATTGGACTATTAACATTTGCTGTCCCAAACCTCTCTGTGTTCCTCACCTGCAGCTCCCTCTCTTTCGCCAGCAGCACATGCCGTAGTGCTACTTGGCAATCTCATTGTCTGGGTAACAGGTCCTGTCACATACTATGCCTGCCAACCCCTGCCTCTCCTCCTCCTCCTACTGCTGCTCCATCCGTACAGCCCCACCACCATCATGACCAGTGGCCAGCATCTCCACTGCTACAGCAATGTCATGTCCAGCAGCTTCCCAACATAGATATCATGACATAGTACAGCACTACGGTATCACCCTCTGAGTCCCCCATCAGGTTCACTACAAGCGAATTCCCGCAGCAATTATGCTGACCTGTGATACCCCCTGCATGGTGGAGCAAGCCAGGCAATCCATTTGGGACCAGGTAATTGAGCCAGATGCCCTAACTGCTATGTTCCACATGGCTGCTTTTGTGACAGCCTCAGGGTCTACGTGACTTGGTATATAGTCAAACATACTATTAAATTGCTGGCTACACTTCTCTTCCCTTCGGTAGCCTCTGCATGGCATGGCACATACAATGCTCATCACAGAGGATAGGGTGCATTCCTTCTGGTCCTGAGATGAAAGCCTTGATTTATAACAATAGGAAAACAATGGTCATGATAGAAACAGTCCAGGCGAGGTGCTGCCCACTGCCCAAGCTTATTTGATCTTCCATTTAACTGTAACTCAGCCAACAGGAGCGCAAGAATGTGCTGAGATGCATTGCTATGTTTGCTTCATGAAGTTGCTCATGCTATGTTGTCCTATTCTCCTCGCCAGCATGCAACTAGGGCGGTACAAGTCCTTATAGCTGTTATCCAAATAATCCAGGCAGACATCAATTGCATGCTTTAAATAGAGGTGTGACATAACATCCAGGAACCAAAGGTCCAATTTGAGCCCACCTGATCTTGATCTATCATGTATCGAGGCTGATAAATTCAGGGGAGAAAGCTAGAGACATTACAAGGGATCGAACCTGGGTCAGTCCTGTGACAGCCAGGTATTGCTTCCAACTGCGCCAAGGTGAGAAGCTTAGCCCCACCCAGCTAAGTACATGGACAATTCCATAAAGACTGATGCCTGTATGCAGCATGGGAACATATGTTTCCCACTCATGTTTAATTGTTATATCACATCCCAGAACTTTGGACCCCACAAGCTTTCCTTTCAATAATCGATCCCAACTAACCGAGCACATGACAACCCAAAGCTGGTGCACACTCACCTTCTTACAAGAGCAGACCCAGGTTGCTGTTTATCCAAGCAAGAATGTCTTCACCCGAGCTCCACCGAAGCACCTGTGCTTTCAAGCCCGATGGGGTTGCCGCTGCATCTGCTGCTGTCTGCTCTTCTTGCTTCCGTAGCAGCTTGTCCAGAGCATAGCCTTCTCTAACAAAGAGCACATCGGCCTTTTCTAGCAGAGCAGATGGACAGAAGTCGTTGCTGCCGTCCCCAATGTAGAAGATGTGGGCATATTGCCTAGTTGAGGTAGTCCTACAGTCAGCTGACCTGCTGCTGCTGCTAATGCTGCTACTGCTGGTGCTGGCTGCAATGCTGTTGTGAGCACTTAGACTGCTAACGCTGCTGCTAGTTTTGAGATCGCTGCTGCTGCTGCCATCTGCTTTGGTGTTAACGCTGCTGGAGAGGAAGGTGGAGAGGATGTCCGCCTTACACATGTTGACAGGACAGGATGTGCAGCTGTGGCCGTGGCAGGGCTCTATAAGTAGAAGACCTTCATCGCTGTACTTGGCGGGGTTTGTGAAGACTTGCTTGAAGACTTTCTGGTGGCCATAAGCAGTTAGGATCCAGTCAATAAAGACAGAGTTGCTGTCAGAGATGATGATGGAGTCTGCTGCTTCATGATCTTGCAGCTTGTCAAGGAAGGCCTTCATGCCTGGTGTGTACGGGATCGTCTGCAGAACAGCCTGCATGTAGAGGTAGTGCGAGTCAGGCCAAACAGCACTTCGTTACCGTAAGATAGCCGGTCCCGTGATCTACCTGAACATCTGCTTGGGAGACGTTGAGTTCATGCATGTGGTGAAAGACGCGCTGCATGTACTCGGTCCATCTTCCAGTGACATATGATTGCTTAAGATGATCCGCTAGGGCGCCCCCAGGAAGAGCACGGTGGATGAAAGTGTCCGAGTTCTGGTCGACAATGGTATGGTCAAAATCGAACACAAACAGTGATCTCCCATTTGCTGCATGCGACATTGTTCCCATGCTTTTTGCGAACCGGCCGAGCAATTGAGGCTTCAGGGATGCCGCGAAGCTTCGATAACTTGCTTGGGTACCAAGAGGGTGACGCATGTGGCTATGGAAGTGCCTCAGCGAGGTACCGGTACAGGATATTGTGCCCATCCCGTCTTACAAAAACTCGCAACCCTATCGCTGCCATGCAGTAGTCTGGCTGCTATCTGTCGCTGTGCCAGCGGTCACTCAAGTGATACCGAGTTCGAACGGGGCTGCTGCCAACTTGCCCGCCATTCCCAGACAGCCAGCCAGGGCAGGTGAGGGGAACATACTTTCAGAACAAACTAGCCGCAGTATGTTCTGTATCATATGTAGCTAGAACTGATTGTTGTTAGCAAGCTATTGACAGACTCTCCATCCGCTTATGCCACCAGAGGTCGGATGCCTATGATCCACATACTCCTGTAGACATGTGCTGATTACGGGCATCAAAGCTACTGCTAGATCTTACTTAGTGTAACAAGACACGACTATTCAGCATGGACGGACAAAATGACCTTCGCGCGCGCATTATGGCGATCATGCGGGACTCCAGCCTTACTGATGCTGAGAAGGCTGTAAAAAGGCAGGAAGTCATGTCTGGGAAGTGGGCTGCACCTCCTAAAGAAGATGAAAAAGAGAACGCCAAGCCAGGTATGATGCCGAAGGCCTGCCTTGAGCAGCAGGAGCCTTGTAAACTCTTATCCAACCTATCTTACAGGTGAGAAGAAAACAAACAAGGATGATCAGGGCCTGCTGGACGATGATACTCTCAAGTGCACTGTCTGCTTCAACCTCTGTAACCGCCCAGTCACGGTAAGCTTTCAGAACAGCACTGCCCTGTGCCCTGGTAGCAGCAGCAGCCAGAAATACCCTGCCGAGCCCCTTGCCTTTGCTTCCTTGCAATACTTCACCCGCAGCTACGTCGTCCTTGCAGGGGCCTTGCCAGCACAACTACTGCCTGGGCTGTTTCAAAGGGATGGTCAACAAGGGCAAGCGCGCCTGCCCTACCTGCAGGGCACCCTTCCCTGCAAAGTTCTGTGAGAACCCACGCATCAATACCCTGCTGACCCATGCCATCCGTATGGCCAAGCAGGGCATCAAGTAAGCAAGTGGAATAGTTGATCACGGTCACACTGAAGCTCAGATAGTCCCAGCAAGCAGCTGGACTTGTCCTTGCTTTGCAACTTCAGACAACTCCCATACCAGGCCTTCGCTCATAGCTAGACCTTTCCTCATAGCTAGTAGAAGCAAGCATGAATGGGGGTGCTGTTACCAGACGTTTCCAGGCGTAATCCATGTTGTCCAGAAGGACCAAATATAAGCCAGCAACATACAATAAGTGTGTCACTGAGCCCAAACAGCAGCAATTGTGGCTTCAAAACCCTTCAGTGGGCCTGTGCACAGTCAAGCATCATGCATACCGTGCTGTGCTGTTGTGCACTGTAGATATGTCTCTTAACAGTTCAAATGGAACTCCTGCTAGGAAAAGCTCACGGCTGCTGGCTGCTCTGCTGTGAACGCAGGGAACCCAGCAACAAGCCCTACCAGCGTGTGAATGACAGCGATCGTCCCAAGGAAGCTTTCACCACTGAGCGGGCTGTCAGGAATGGCCGTGCCAATGCTGCTAGTGGGCGCATCCTAGTCGACGTGCCTAATGACCACTTTGGCCCCATCCTACCAGAGCACGACCCTGATAGAGGACAGGTGAGCAGCAAGAAGGCTGAGGAAACATGTACAACACCGAGATAACTGCAAGCACATGTAGCTGCATCTCCAGGCTGTCAGTGTCCTGTAGAGCCCTTCTGTTCTTACTCAGATTGGGTTTTGTGTTAGCTGATCATTCCCAATCGGGCGGCAGTGGCTATGCATGGGATGATCCGCCCTATCATGGCCTCCTGCCAAGGCATGAAGCAAGGCCATTATTGATGTTTAACCTGTGTTAGGTTAGAAAGCCAGAGCTAGCAGTGGCTGCAGTAATCAGCAGACTCACAGCCATTCTATAGCCCTTGGTCACTGTTCATCAGAATCCTGGGGCAGCTGTACCCTGTGGCACAACAACTAGGATGTGCTGATCTGGAATTGACTGTGTCTTACAGGGTGTGGTGGTTGGTGACTGGTGGAAGGACCGCCTGGACTGCCGTCAGTATGGAGCACACTTCCCACATGTGGCTGGCATTGCTGGGCAAAGCAACAGAGGAGCGCAGAGTGTGGTGCTGAGTGGTGGCTATGAGGATGATCAGGATGAGGGGGAGTGGTTCATGTACACAGGCAGTGGTGGACGAGACCTGTCCGGCAACAAGCGCACCAGCAAGGTGAGCCTCTGTCTAAAAAATGCAGTGCATGGCACACTGCCGGTTGGCGGTGCCACAGTCGACACGACCTTTTCCAGGCAGCCCATTGTCTATCGGCACAGCCCTGGCCCACAGCTCATGACTATCAGCCTTGCAATGACTTTCAGGCACTTTGACTGGCCTGAGCCCCAGAAAGGCTTATGTATCACAATACAATAAGCAGTAGTGAGTGGACTTGACCGATGCCTTTGCAAAGGGCTTTTTTATGGAAAGCTCACTGGACAGCAGCATTTGCACCCATATTGCTATAGGGCGGCTTTGGCATGACAACATCTCTCTGCCTGCAGTAGTGGTGAGAGAATCAAGCCAGCGATGTTAACGTTGTTTGGTTTCATTCTTGCAGGTGCAGTCCTTTGACCAGACCTTTGACAACATGAACAAGGCATTGCTCATCTCCTGCAAGGAGGGCCTTCCCCTGCGTGTGGTCCGAAGCTTCAAGGAGAAGCGCAGCAGCTATGCTCCCCCACAGGTGAGCAGAAGAAGGTGGCTCACCAGGGGAGGCCGGGGCAAGGCAATACATTTTTGCTGGCTGGTCAGAGATTCAGAATCAAGCAGAGAACTGAACAGGGGAGTCAAGATGGAGATTTCAAGGCTGAGGTGCTTATCCGTGCAGAAGAACTAGCTTATGCACTGAAGAGTCAGCAAAGCGCTTACACAGACCTCTTGCTTGGAGGGTAATGCAAGTTATGTTATGCAAGGATGTGTAAAGGGAGTAGGCCAATGGGCTGGCCCTCTTCAGCTGTCCTCGATTGGGAATGTTCACAGTGCTTTCCTGGATCCAAAGTTGCAGGCAAAGAGGTCAGGAGCTTTAAACTTTCTTGTTGCGCATTAGAACCCCACACTGACACTAGCTAGCCCTTGCTGCTCCACTGCCATTGATGCCTACAGGAGCAGCCAGTGCGCTATGACGGCATCTACCGCATCCTGCGCTGCTGGAGGAAGAAGGGCAAGCAGGGCATGCTGATGTGCAGGTGAGCAGATGCAGGAAGAGAGCAAGGGGGGGTTCCTTTGCAAAGCAGTAGTGTCCTCTGTAATGTTATCAGAATATTTTTTCTCATGCCTTTTAAAAGGTCTCCATCGTGCATACGCTTGCTGTGTTTCCATTGAGCACAGCCACTGGTGACCGCCATGTGGCCCATATCTTCAGTCGACCTTTACTCTGTAGCCTGTCTTTTCACAAGTTCTGACGTCCCCTGTGTTGCTATTAATCTGATGTTTGTATACTGCTGCTGTAGGTACCTGTTCATGCGCTGTGACAACAGCCCTGCTCCCTGGGACTCTGGTGAGGCTGGTGATGAGCTGCGCCTGGAGGTCCCAGCTGCTGCTGCCAAGGAGATTAAGGAGGCTGATGGGGGCAAGGTGTACAGCATGGGCAGCAACCCCTATTGGTGAGTATCCACGTTGTCTATAATTACTGGGGGGGCTTCAATGATTTGGTAGATCAAGAAGTGCAGGCTGCTCTTGCCTTCTTTGTTTGTATTTATACGGGGAGGCTGGGATGTACAGGATGAGCAGGCACATTAACAGGAGGCGGGTCTGAGCACTTGGTCTTACCTGAAGGGTTGGGGAGGGTTTCTGCTTCTTTAAGCTCTCAGCATGTCGTTAAATAGTTTACAGGACGTAAATCAAGATAGCTTTTATATCCCGCCAGAAATCATAGGGTTTCTGCTGGGACTTTGGTTGACTTTTGGTTGACCATGGTTGATCTTGTCATCACGGTCTGTGACAACTCTGCAGCCTTCTGGATGTCTGTTTGCTGCCTGTACAAGACTGGGTAGAGCTGGTCTAGATTAGCTGTCACCTGGAGTTTTACAGGCCTACATAGCATCATGTGCCGAACCTTTGCCGTGATTCTCTCTTCAAATAAAATTCAGCAGCTCTGGTATAATGAAGCCAGTGCCAGGGTTTTGCAACTGTACGTGACATCATATTGCTCTCCTGTGGGTTTGCAGGGACTATGATGGTGACAAGAAGGAGTGGGGCTGGACCAAGGACCCACCTCCCACCAGGGCTGGCTCCGGAAGCAATGACCCTGCTAAGAAGCTGCGGAAGAAGGTAAGGCCATTGGGGGTCATAAATGTTCTTACTGCTACTGATAGGGGCTGTGCAACCTCCATTGTAATGGATCATTCACAGTTGCAGAAGACAGGGGATGGGTCAGGCGGAGCTTATTGGCATTTGCAGGCAGTGTGCTGATATGGTGTAGCTGCACAAATCCTTCTGTGTTCAGCAGGCACCATAGTTAGGAGAGCACGTGTGCAGGAGCTTTGCAGTCAGTTGGACAGCCCTGTCATGTTTAAACGGTACCAACCGTTTTTACTGATGCTGCCTTGTTCTGTGTGAAGCCCACCTACTTTTTCAGCGCATATAAGGAGCTGATGCCTTTGAGGCCCCTCGCTAAATGTGCATGTCGGAGCTATGTGGTTAACTTAATGCTGGATGCCATGCTGCAACTGTCTTGCTGTGGTAAACTGACTATGGATGCTTATGCATTACCACTGCTTGGCTTCCTCTTTTCCTACAGGCCAGTGAGCATGAGCGGCTGCTCAAGGACTTCAGCTGTGGCATGTGCAAGGGTGTGCTGACGGCGCCCATTTCCCTGCCCTGTGGCCATAACTACTGCAAGTCCTGCCTGGACACCAAGTTTGCTGAGCTGCCTGACCTGAACCAACACAATGCCAATAGGCCCATGCGGGTTCGCAAGGTGAGATTGATATCTTGAGATTGACAAGAAGCCTGCTGCAGGATCGTGACTGCTGCTATTTTCGTGTCAACGGCCTGCAGGGTCTTTTTTTCCAGAATACCTTACACAGTTAGATGCGTTGCTGGGTACAGCTGAAACACAAGGTTTGGCACCTAGTTGGCAGATGCAGCGGCGGGCTTGCACCCAGCTCGCTACTAAGGGTGGTGATTTCTGCATGAGGGTGGCTAGGTCAGAGGCTGCCTACATGCAGGCATGGTGCAGAGTAACCTGTGCAACTCTTTATATGGTCTTGTGCATTTCCAGGCAAAGCGCCTTTCTGATGACTAGCCGCAACTTGGCTTCTTGTGCCCCAGATGTTTTCAGACATGCTGGTCCCGGGGGTGCATGTATAGGGGCAGAGTGCAACATATCTTAAGAGTCACATGTTTATGCAAGCTTGTGATTAGTCACACGGCAGCAGGCTTCCAATTCAGGCTCCTTTCTCATGTCCTGTTCTGTCATGTACTACACACTTGCCTACATCAAGTGCACTCAACACTTCTGTTGTTGTCTATGGTTGCACAGGTCAGCAAGCCCTGCCCCAAGTGCAAGACAGACGTAGCTGACTGCCTGGCGCATGCTGCAGTCAACCGGGAGATGGAGGAGCTCATCAAGAAGCTTCAGGAAGCAGCTGAGACGGCACGTGCACAAGCAGCAGAGCTAGCTGAGGCTGGGGCAGCAGATGCGGAGGAAGACGGAGAGGCAGAGGGGGAGGGAGAGGAGGAAGAAGAGGGTGGGGAGGGGGAGGACCAGGAGGAGGGGGCTGCGGGGGAAAAGAGGGGGTCTGAGGCTGGGCCTTCTGGTGTAGGGAAGAAGGGGACCGCACCTCGGAAGAAGCAGCGGGTGGGAGGTGATGGAGGGGCTTCTGGGAGTGGGGGAGCTAGCGGGAGTGGCAGCGCAGGGGATAAGAGTGATGAGAAGAAGGCGCAGAGCACAGCTGCTGCTGGAGCTGCAGAGGTGGAGACTCAGGAGAAGGAAACTACTGCAGCAGCACCAGTGGCACCAGGTGGTGAGGGCAGTAGCGGAGGAGCAGCTGCAGCAGAAACAGGTACTGCTGCTGGGGATGGTGGTGTGGGTGGACGTTATGCTCGGGAGCTGACGCAGCTGAAGGAGGCCTTCCCTGAGTATGATGAGGGGCTGATTTCTGGGATGCTGGAGGATCAGGGTGGAGACTGGGAAGAGGTGCACGCATACCTCAAGGTGAGCTTGGGTGGGGACTGGTGGGATACTTGGGACAGATATTGATCGATGATAGATTGTATGACGGTCTGGAACTGGTAGAGCAGATCAGGGTACGGTAGCCTTAGGCATCTTAAGGCCAATGGTGACCTGTCGGACGTATACCAGTAATGTAGTGAGGAAGGGGGGCTAACATGCGTGGTGCAAGACTGATTGGAAGGGTTTCAAGTTATCTAGGTACAGATGGGCTGTATCATTGGCTTTGCAGTAGTTGAAAAGGACCGCTTGGATGGGGGATGTCTGGGGTCTGGTGTTCCATGAGTTCCTTCTAGGCATGGTGCTGCTTGTAATTGCGCGTATTAGCTCACTAGATATCTACTCAGCACGTGATTGGTTCCTGAGACAGTGGCCCATCATGGTCGTAGCACTTTCATTGATAGCAAGTGGTTACACTGTTTGGTCATTTTCCGCACACGCACCTTGCACTGTTGTTGGCTGCAGCAAGGAAGATATTTCTTGACTGTTGAGTAATATCATAACAGGCGTCGCCAAGGGTAGAGTGCTGCTGCTTCTGCCGCTGCTCTTGTACTAAGCATCTGCTATGTTTACGAAGGCTGATTGTCCATGTACAGAAGTTGGGCCGTTTAGCTGAAGCCTACTAATGCTACTGTGCTGTTTTGCTGTTGCAGAGGATGCGTGCTCAGATGGCTAGGGCAGCCAAGAGCCCAAGTGCTGCTGCCAAGGGGAAGAAGCCAGCGGGGAAGAAGGCTGCTGGAGGCAGCAAGAAGGGTGGCAGGGGCAAGACGAGGGCTGCAGCAGCAGATGCAGAAGATGGGTCAGAAGCAGAGGGTGAAGAGGAGAAGGAGGAGGGGGGTGCTGATGCAGAGGGTGGGGAGGGGTCCAGTGATGCAGCTGCGGCCACTGCTGAAGAGGGAGAGGAGGGCAAGGATGCAGCAAAGAAGGCCAAGGGAAGTGGCAAGGGGCGCAAAAAGTTAGCAGGGGCTGAGAATGAGGCTGAGGAAGGGGGCAAGGAGGAGCAGGAGGTGGCACCCAAGGCCAGGGGGAAGCGGAACAAAGGGGTAGAGGGGAAGGAAGCAGCTGCTGCTGACGGTGCGGCTGATGAGATGGAGGTGGATGACAAGGCGGAAGCAGATGAGGGAGGGGCTGGGAAGGTGCCTGAGGCTGGGGTACAGGGTCAGGCCGCCGCTGCAGCAGCAGCAAGTCCCCTGAATGCTGACTCTGGAGGCGATGATGCTGCTGTGGGGTGTGATCAGAAGGAGAAGGAGGGTTCTGAGGAGACAGCCAGCAAGGGGGCTAAAGCAGGTGGGGCCAAGAGGAGCAAGGCCGCAGCAGGTGGTGGCAAGAAGGGGGCTGCTGCTGGGGGCGGAGCTGCTGCCTCCAAGAAGAGAGGTAAGACAGGGGCAGAGATGTCAGGTCACGGCAGAGTTTATTCCATAGCTGGTTAAGGCGGCATGCTGCCGGCGACTGTAATTGAGCAAGTGTAGGGGCTTGGGAAACACGTTACTTGGGCCATGTACCCGTGCTTACTCTCAGAATCATGCAGACGGGAGTGAGATGTATGGCCCGTTTGCTAGTGACATGGCATGCTATCAAGCCCATGTTGCTACTATGATGACTCGCTGATGCTGCATAGGGACTTCTTGTACCTGCCTGTATTTGGTGAGGTCTGTCTAGTTCTCTGATACCCCAGCCATGATGTATCATCTCGGTGCGTTGGTATGCAAAGTAGCAGTGCTGTTCTTGACAAAATTGCGGTTGCTTGCTGTGCTCCTGCAGGTGCTGCTGAAGCAGATGCTGGCACAAAGCCAACTGCCAAGCGGGGCAAGGCTTAATGCAATCGCTCAGAGCCGAGCAGAAGCTAAGCTAAAGTCAGGTGCTTTAAGCCAAAGCCTGGTGATGATATCAACCCTGGTTTTGCACAATGCTTCTGGGCTCGGTGGTTACAGTTGTAGCATGTGATGTTTATCTCAGTATGTCGTGTACGGCAAGTGCTTTGTCCTGCTGTCTGTGCTGGGTAAGGCCTCTGTATATTGGTCTGGTGTTTGTGATTTGAACCCTTGCAGTTCAGGGGTCTTCTGGGGTTGCTTGCTGTGCTATTGGTGAGTTCTGACTTTGTCATGGACGTCGTACTGCATGGAAATAGACTGCTCGACTGCTGGGCTCGTCTGTGCGCCAGATTCTGCTGTGTATGCAAGCATATTACTTCTTAAGGCTACCCTAGTACATTTCTGCACAGGCTTGAACTGATAATGGTAGGTAGGCAGATCAGCACAGGGAAGAGTGATGTTGGTGTGCCAAATCCACCTCAATACTGGTTAGTTATGGCAGTAGAAAGAGTTGACCAAAAGAAGAGCTGAGTTTGCATCGCCGAGTGCTACTTTAAGGCAGCAGCTGCAGGAGTGGGTGGATGGCCTCCATGATTCTGCTCAATTTTGATTGTCTGTGTTGGAAGGATGGCACAGTGTGCCTTGGCTTACTATTATGCAAAGCCTGCATGCCCACATGTTTGTTATCTGAAAGCCAGATGTTGTCTGACCTTCAGTACTGCCGCAATATTGATGCAGGGTGTCACTGCAACTGCATGTGTTGTAACTCCAGCACTAACTCCTGTTGTTGGCAATGATAGCCCTACAATGAAGCATAAACTGCTGAAAGGTTTTATTGAACAGACTCAAGCAGGGCTCGCGCGTGCAGCTTTATTGGGGACTACTTGGCTGCAGGCACGAGCCGCGCCGTTGAAGCAGGCGACAAAAGGCATTTAGCTACTGTATGGTTTTGCACTGGGCGGGGACGGATTGGTGGTTTTGCTTTGGGAGAGAGTAGGGTGCATATCATCGCCGGATACCGGGGGACAATGGACACATCATGTTGGTACATCACTCACGTCGCTGCTGCTTATCCATTCAAAATTCATGTACTCGTATTGTATTCATCATCAAGCATGCACATTTCAAGGACCAGTCAGGTTGCATGAAGTATACAAACAGTTACTTATTATGACGGATCCCGACGCAAGCAGGACACTGTGGCTAGTTAGTATCACTTGACTCGCTGCATTCTGCAGGCCGGAGGGACCTTGCCACCGCACGGTTGGATCGGTCATCTAGCTTCACCACTCTGCTCAGCCGGCGTCCTCTTGTCATCGATCAAAATGCACGCATACACCTTCAAGTCCTGATCATTGTATCATCAATTGATCATGCATGTCTTCAACATGCATCCACCGCGCACGCATTAGTATATCATTAATATCATGCTATGGCATCCAAGAAGTGCCACATGTACTGCAAACGAGCATACGAACTTCAAGGGCGCTTTCCCCCTTGCTTGGCTCGCTTACGCACAATTTGCTTCTTTGCAGCAAGCACCTGCACCTGCTGCAGCATCTTATACTCCAGGTCCAGCGGCAGCATCCCCTTGAAGCGCACAGCGGTACGACCTGATGCCTCGTCATGTTCAGCAGCACACACAGCAGCCAGGACCTTCACTCCTGCACATGCATAAGGTGGCATTGGTTTGCCTTAAGCCAAGCCAAACAAAAGGGGACCCCGTCTTGCATGCTATATATGTAGTAGTGCTTCCTCTGTATTCTCGCGGTACACATTGCCAGTCTGTGCCACCCAGGGATATGTCTCTTTTGCGTGCAGATTCAGCCTCTTGCTGGTTATGGTGCCCCAGCTTTTCTGGCACTTTTGCAAAAGTTTATCATGAAGTGTAGCCGCATAACAGCAGCTATTGACTGCCAGCAGTCTTTGCTCTTCATTTAATAACTAATAAACTTGATGGAATCATGCAATAGGCGCTGCACGGCTGCACAGCTGTGCTGAGATCTACCTGAAGTACTACTCCAAATCTCACATGCAGCAGCAGCAGCAGCAGCATTGCTTTTATTACATTTCATGAGATGCCATAGCGATAACTGCCATAGGCCCCGCACCTCAAGCTGTCACAAAGAACAGCGAGGTGGAACAGAATACGGGTAAATTTCGGCATGTATGACAACATTTGGTATGCCTTGACATATGCCAGCAGCAGCATGGACCCAGCAGTTGATAGCATTGATGTGTGTACACTGTGATCGTACAAGGTCCCCAGAGAGAGTGGTTCTAAAACAACCAGACCTCCTGTGAAGGTTCCAATGGACCACTGTGCTTGTGTGAGTAAGTAGGGTTACCATCCCCTCACCTGCAGCAGCAGCTTGGACCAGCAAGTGGCTGTACTTTGGGTCCTTGTCATGGCAGGGTGCAAAGGCACTGCAGTCAGCCCGCTGGACAATGAACAGACACACTGCTTCATGGCCCTGGTGCACCACGGACATCAACTCCTGCGCATGGGAGGACAAGAGTTTGGTTTTGGGGTAACGGGGCTGTGGGCTGTGGTTTTAGGGGTGTGTAAAACCCAGCGGTGACATGACACATGTGCCTAGGGAGGCTAAACGAGAGATAACTAGAGCTTTTGCCCAGGGTTCTATAAGCAGGTTTTAAAGTAACTCATACCAACTCATAACCCCTGCTTTTGACATGACCGCACTGTGTATCAGATCACCTTACATTACGCAAACAAGCACTTTTGTTACCAAATCAAGGCCTATACAATGTAGCCAAACAAGCAATCTCAAGCAATAGGTCCTGCAGATTCACCAAGAAATACCGTATGCCATTGAAGCAGAGACCCTCAGCTCCAGGATGAACTCTCTAAGACCCAATAGAGGACAATGCTTTGCAGTACCGGTATTGTCAGAGAGAGAACAATTTTGTGCACAACATAAGCTGCTACTCCAGGCCTCCTGCTGATCTTTGCAAGAACATTGGGGATGTATGAGTCAACCCCAACCCCAACCCCAAGGCCCTCACCTGCACATGGCGTTGTGCCCTCTCGCTCACTGTATCTGGAAACAAAGCAATACATGGAGGAGGCCCCATTGACCCAGTCACAACCGCCTCTGCTGC
This sequence comes from Pseudopediastrum boryanum, assembly GCA_963556185.1. Lineage (NCBI taxonomy): Eukaryota > Viridiplantae > Chlorophyta > Chlorophyceae > Sphaeropleales > Hydrodictyaceae > Pseudopediastrum > Pseudopediastrum boryanum. Next base: position 8,880,744 of record OY744501.1, on the reverse strand, counting down.
AGCAGTTTCAGGCTGTGCAGATGTCAAGGCTGCATCGGGGAGTGCCCCTGCTGATGATAGCTGCTCATGCTTTAGCTTCTGCTTCTGGTTCTGCTGTTGCTGGCCTGATTCATCATGCCGTGCCATGCTGCTATTCAGTGGATGCTGTGGGAATGTGCGATTGTCTCCCTGCTGCTGCTCCTGCTGCTGACGATGTTCTTGCTCCTGCTGCTGCTGCTGTCCCACTGCCTGCCGCTGCTGCTGCTGCTGCTGATTCTTTTCTTGCTCCACTTCCTGTGGTTGGCGTGTGAGATGTTGGGGGTCCAATGGTTCTGCCAGTGTCACACTCTTAACCTCCACGTACACGCTGCCACCTGAAGGTCTGGTCAACACAAAGTCAACCCTTGACTGCTGACCGGACCCGTACCGCACCTGCAGAAGCAATACATGGGCAATTTGATCAACTTCATCCTTTCTGGTTCATTCACAGCACCAGTAACATACATAGCCGCCTTCCCAACTGGTACTACTGTGCATCTGACATGATAGAATCCCGTTTTCAGCATATACCGGTATTCAGCTACTCAGTATCTTTGAATGGTGTTCTCGCTATGGCAGATTTGCTCTGGCATATGATCATAGAGCACCAAAAGGCCTCACAGGCCCACAAAATGGAGGTAATAAAACATTAATGCTAACTTCCGTCTTCCTTGCTCAAGGCTTCCTGTCTTAGTTTGTTGAGCCCAGCCTACCTCTGGCTGTATTGTGGTGTATGGCTCTAGCTCTGGCAGTAAATGTTGTTGCAGCAGCTGTAGTGCCATCTTGTTGGCCAGGGCACTGTGCACACCTACAATAGCCCCTCCAGGGGACTCCTGAATGGCATTGCAGTAAGCCATGATATCACATAATCAGAACCTTCCATTTACTGCAACTGGATCCCCCAGACAGGGCTAGCAATCAGCATATGCATTCTTGCATCAATATTGTGACATGTAAGTGCAGAAGACAGTCAATATTGGGCTGGGGTATTGATGCAAGCCTGACAAGCACAGTCCTTGGTGGTGTTGTTACTCTGCCTTAGCATAGCACGGCGTTTAAAATCCCTTCCCTGGCTGGGAGCTTTCGCAATCGAGAAATCTACGAGTGACTTTCTGGCAAGGCCCTAGCGCAACAAGGTGATGCTGCTGAGTTCATGACTATAGAAGGATAGAGCTCTGCAAATAAATCGGGTGCTGATCTTCCGCGTCTGGTTTACGGAGGGGCCCTTAGTACAAGGATCAACTGTGTTCTGGAATCCAAATGGTAGTGGGCCTATCATATACTAGGTAGGCAAAGGCCTACTCCCTGAACGTACGCAAGGGTCTCTCCCCCTGCTCTTTGTAGTTTTCTCTCTCTGTCAAGGAGCAGCTGGTGTCTTGTCACTCACCTCCAGTAACTCCAGTGTGTGTGCATACTTCCTGGTGCTGCTGCTTGATACACTGCACCATGCAGCAGCAGGCAACCTGTGACAGCAACAGGCAGTAGACATAAATCAGCATTGAATGACCACTGCTTCACTTTGTTCGAGTGGATTCAAAATGAACAGTAAGCCTCAGGCAAGAATAGTTGTCGAGAGCTGCTGGACTGAGCACGTAAGTGAAAAATTGGGACGTCTTTGTGGCGTGGCAAGATGGAATGATCAGGCACCCTGCAAGGGCTCTCCTCAATTTGGGTTCGTATAATGCGGGCAAATGAGTAGTGCGTATTTTGAGCTGATCCCCACTGGTTGGTTTCCCATGGCTTTTGTGTTTGACCTCCTGAGGTGCCGACCAGCACACAATGCAAAGAAACAAGGGAAGGGGATTACCCCTGAACCATCTGATGTAATTTAGGCTCTGACTTAATGTATTTTTGTCTCTGATGTGGCTCACCTATCAAGCAAGCCTGTCATGGGCCCTGTGTTGGGACAGTGAACAACAGTAACCGGTGGACCAGGCGGCATGACTTCTGCTGTTGCTACTACTGCTGCTAGTGCTTCTGTTTTCTGTGCTGTTTCTGCTGCTGCTGCTTCAGTTCGAGCTGCTGCTGCTCCTGGTTCTGCACATGGTTGCTCGCTTGTGCCATCTGCAGTAGCTGTAGCTGGTGTAGCTAGTGTCCTGCTTGTATCCTGCTCTACAGCTGCAGCGCCTGCTTTCTCCAGTGTAATCGCTGTTGTTGTTGGCTGTTGGCGTCCAAGCTTGCTTCCTGAGAGTCCTGGGCCTTTGAAAGCAAAAGCCTGGAGATCTACTGCTGCTGCTGTTGCTGCTGCGGATGCACTTCTGGCCAATTGCTGTGGCTCTGACAAGCCATTTGAGAGTCCAACTGGGGTTCGTTGCCGCTTCTTAGATCCTGTGTTACTCTGCTCTGTCTTTTGCGGGAGATGTTGCTGCTGCTGCGGCTGCTGCTCTTTAATGACATTGATGGTTGGGTCCCCCTTGGTCGGCAAGATGACAACGTTGCTGGAGCTGATTGCTTGCTGCAGTTCCACGTCCGCTAGGAAGCGCTTATAGCGTTTGAGAAGGCGGCATGGCACCAAGCGCCCATACTGCAGGGGCTTTTGACACAAAGTTAGTACCAAGAGAGCTGCTGTCAGTGAAGGTGGATGATACTTTTGTCTACCTGGTGGACTACTGGGTGCTCCATGATAGGTGCTAGTTTACTTAAACGCCGCATGTATACGGCATTATAGGCCGTGGGCCCAGGTAAAAGGAGTGGGCTGGACAGTGCTCAGTAGAGACCTGTTGCTAGGATCAGGGCCTGCAGAAGTGGATCCCGCTGCTTCACAAGTAACTGTTCCGCGCGGATTTACTTCTGCAAAGGTAGATTTTCTAAGGTCTGAGGCTGGGGAGGTAGTTGTGGTTCCAAGTGGAACTGTGGAAGAGATAGGGATCTGTGCACATGGGAGTGCGTGCGAGGGTTTTGAGACCTTGAGGGAGCAAAAACGGCTGGCCTTGACGCGCGAACATTTTGGTCCCTATGAGGTTGAAGGGCCGCTGCGATACAATGATAGAAGCGATTTCAATCAGGGTCACTAGTTCCCACACGACGGTCACTTCCGTAACTGAGACGGCCAGCCAGTGGCACGTGCATTCAGCAGTTGGCTGGGCCAGTCCAGCAGCAAAAAGACGCCTGTTGTTGACTGACTTGGGTACTAGCCAGAGCTTTTGCGAGTCGTGATGTCGGCACTCCTCGCGATGCCCTCTGCTGGTAGCTCTGAAAGGAGATCAGGTACCTACTAGCTAGATATATTGTAGCAGACAGAGTAGTGTAAGATGGATGCCGAGGATTGGAAGTGCAGCATCTGCTACGAGCTTCTCTACAAGTAAGGATTCTCAGCTATAAGCATGCGAGGATGAGTACCGCCTAACTCCTCTCTTTCTTTTGCCCCAGGCCCTGCGTCAACGCATGTGGGCACTCTTTTTGCTTCTGGTGTGTACTGCATCTGTTGTATAAGCTATCCACGCTGAAGCGGGACGACGAGCCCGAGCAGTAGTGCACCTGCCCCGGCCCAACTTACACATTTCGAAAGCAATTGGTGAGCCGTTGAATTTGTTCGCTCGTGCAGGTGCATACAGTATGCCATGAACCCGCTGCAGCCCTCGAAGTGCCCTCTATGTCGCGCTTCGTACAGGCACTTTCCGCAGGTAGGTTCTGCTCTCCCACCAACATTGTGGGCCATTGGCTAGACCCTAGTTGAGACCAGGCTTCTGAAGCAGATTATTAACACTGGGACGTAGCTAACAGACGCACCTGCTCACCCTTGATGTGAGCTCACCACATGGGGCTTCATGATATTCCCCGTACTGCTTGGTAGGTTACTGTATACACCGAAAGGAGGGTCTCCATTGTGAAAGGACCACATAACAGGGCCACATACGTCACGTCCAAGGAGCATGATCAAAGGCGTTTTTAGCTGGATGCTCAAGCATGTGCTACTGCCTTATTTCCTTCTTGCTCAGGTTTGTGCTGTACTGCACACCTTGCTGTTGAACCTCCTTCCAGAGGAATATGAAGCCAGGCGCAAAGAGGTAACAGGTAAGTAAGGGACACTGGAAGACTATATCATAAGACATCATACATTGTGTTGCAGGTCTGCGGTATTGCATAAAGTATGTATCAGTCTGTTGGGCTGCATGTAGTTGACCCCTCTTGCTATGGTGCTGAACTTGTGCACAGACATTACTTTGCAACAGTCTGACATAAGAACAGCTAGTTCTCTCAAAGGGCTTGCTGCTTGCTCGGAAGGCTACAGTAAAATAACTTATTACTGGTCCTGCGGACCAGTGCTAAAGCCGTGGGGTTAGCGTGCCATCTGGCATGACCGGAGCTGCTCACTGAAGGCTGATGTGCCTTGTCAACGGATCTTCTGCTTTCTAGCAGCAAAGGCCTAATATGACTCACAGGAAGAAAGGGCAAACTACTCGCCACCTCAGATTAGTTACGATAGTTAAGCAGCTGAGTTGAAGCTGCTACTTGATGTAGCGCCAACATTTCGCCCACCTCTCCCTCCACCCCTCCCTCACCTTTTGCTCCACCCCTCCCTTTCCCCACCGCCTTTTGCCCTGCCCCTCCCACTCCTGCTGCTGCTGTTGCTGCTGCCCCAATCAGCAGCAGCATCAACCAATGGAACGCCTCCCTGGGGGGGAAGGCGGGGGAGGTGGCTTGATGACCACCAGGGGCCCGGCTGCCGTGCTCTACTGCGTTGCAATTCTGCTTTGCTAGCTGATGCTTTGTGCTATGTGCTGTTTTTTTATTCTGTAATACAGCTCAGGAAGAGGACACAAGGGTACACTCCATAGCCGTCCCGGAGCTGCCCTTGATCAGCCAAGGATATGCAGCACCACACATCTCAGACCAACAACAGCAGCAGCAACAGCAGGAGCCGCAGCAGGAGCAGCAGACGCCAGAAACTGCAGCAGCAGCTGTAGAGCTGCGGCGGCTGCTTGCTACTGGGGTATTAGATAGCGACCTGTCTATCCAAGCCCCCTCCATATTGTGTTGCCAGTTTTGTGATGAGCTGCTGCTAGAGCCTGTAGTGCTCAGCTGCGGGCATGTGGTGTGTGGCCCTACCTGTACACCAGCAGCAGTACAAGCAGTACAAGGGGTGGAAGCAATGCACACAGGGGAAACAGTACAAGCAGCAGAAGCAACAACAGCATCAACAGCACCAGCGGCAGGAGCAGCAGCAGCAGGAGCACCAGAACTAAGAGAAGCAACAGCAGGAGGAGGGCCAGCACCAACAGCAGCAGCGGCGGCAGCAGGAGCACCAGCAGCAGGAGAACCAGAACTAAGATTCGCAGCATCAACAGCAGGAGGAGGACCAGCGCCAACAGCAGCTTCAGCAGAAGCAGCAGCAGCAGCAAAAGAAGCAGCAGCAGGTATGTTGACCTGCCAAAGGGCTTCACAGCAGCAATGCCTAGTATGTGGTGTACGTGTGGTGGAGCCTCAACCCCAGACCTGCATGGCACTAGATGCTCTGCTGTGCCATTGCTTGCCACAAAGAACTGCAGCAAGACGGCAGCAGGTTCAGGAACAACAACAGCAGCAGCTGCAGCTACGGACGTGGCTTGCAAAAGTAGGGCTTGCACTAGTAGGAGCAGAAGCAGCAGGAAAAAGCTCGGCCTCAGCCGAGCAAGAAGGTGCCCCTCATCCTGTGGGCCCGGTTAATTCGGCAGGACAGGAGCAGGAACTGCACGGCCGTGCCGTAGGGCCCCCACCAGCGGCCCAGGCAGCAGGAGCAGGGGGTGGAGGGGCAGGGGAAGGGGTGGTGGGAGCGGCGGAGGGAGGGGTGGGGGATAGGGATGGGTATAGCAGCAGGCAGCAGCAGTTGTCGGTGGCAGTACGTGAGCTGCTGGGTCGTAGTCAGCCCTTTGATGCATTACAAGGGGAGCTGCAGCAGCTGATGAGGGGCTTTGCTGATACGAATTATGTATGGCACCAGGTGAGAGCCCCAGGTCTTTGGGGTGGGAGGTCGGCTTAAGGAGGAGGGAGGGAGAGGGAGGGAGGGAGGAGGGAGGGAGGGGGGAGGGAGGGCAGGCGGGAGGGAGGGAAGTCGGGCGGGCGGAGGGAGGGCGGGTGGGTGCAGGGAGGGAAGTCGGGCGGGTGGAGGGAGGGAGGGTGGAGGGCGGGGGGTAGCGGGTGGAGCGAGGGCGGGTGGAGCGAGGAGGGTGGGGGGGGGGGGGGAGAGGGCAGGTGAAGGGAGAGCGGGCAGGTGGAGGGCGGGCGGGCAGGTGGAGGGAGGCCGGGGGGGGGGTTGAGTTGGCAGGTGTAGAAGAAACACCTAGACGGCCGGAATTCCTATTCATTGAGGGCTCTTCATCTTCGTTAGTCATATGTTTGCCTAATCAGCACTTGCTGCATCCCTGTTGTATGTATGCGTGTATATAGTGGATGCAGGTGGCATGTGATGGCGTTAGTGTGTTACCTGTAGCCGGGCCACTAATACCCACGTTGCTCTGTTTGTCCAGAAGCAATAATGTACAACTCCTGCTATGGACGATGACTTCGCAGCCGTGGGCCATTCTCTCATCACTCATGTACTACACGGTACAATCACATGTCAACATGTCCTCAGGATCTTGCATTACAAGTGTCTCTTTACACGGGCTTGTAATTTTGTCTTCTGGAAACGCCAATGCTCTCTTTTTTACTCAAGAAATGTTGTCATTCTTGTTGCATGTAGGTGGGTTGCGATGACTGTGGCGTCTTCCCTATGGTTGGTCGCCGCTACCAATGTGAAGACTGTCCAGAGGAGATAGGATATGATCTGTGTGGGGCCTGCTATGACCGGGGTTTTGCGGGTGTGGGGCGGTTTAACCAGAGGCACACAGCAGAACACAGGATGATGAAATTGGAGCCGGCGCAGGCCTGGAGGGATGAAGATGGGTTGGTCAACTGGTCTTGGATCTTGAACTTGGTACAGGTGGGTGCTTGAAGAAGAAGGGTATTGGGATGGGAAGGATGATAAAGATGCAATAGATAAACCATTACACCACAGGCGATAGCGGGACCGAATCATCACTTTAAAGCAGCCTCGAAACTCGAGAAGGGCATCGGGATGGGTGGGTCTACAAGGTGGTGATTGGGTGGGTGGGTGCGTGGGTGGGTGGGTGGGGGATGTAAGGTGGGCAAGGGGGAAAGGGGGAACACGGTGCAGGTAAGTGGAGGAGGTTGAGCGGAGAATGGTGGGGAGAGGGGGGGGGTACAAGGGAGCAAGAGAAAACGGGCCCCAGGAGGGAGGAAGATGGGCTGGTCAATTGGTCATGGAAATGTGAAATCATTACAGTTGGGTGCTTGGAACGGGAAGGGTATCTGGAAGGGCGGGGGTACAAGGGGGGCAAGGGGAACACGAGAAATGTGTTGCAGGTAGTGGAAGTTGGCCGGAGAAAGAGGCGGGTGGGGTGCGGGGTTGTAAGGTTGGGCAGGGTGTGAAAAAGTGCCCCAGGCGGTGAGAACCTTGAAAAGGGATGGGGCACTGGAGATCTCTCGACAGATGCAGGGTGGGCTACTTCAGTTATTATGGGTGTGAGATTTGTTGCATGTCTGGGAACATGTACTGAATGGGCGAAGATGGGAGGGGGGTACAAAGCATTGTGAGAAGGAGCCTGAGCAGGCGTGGAGGGATTAGTAAGATGGGCCGATTGACGGGTCATGGCTATTGAACTTATTGAACTTAAACTTTGATATGATAGAGGATTGTGATGCCCTCCCTGCAAGCCATGAGTCACTATATTCAGCAAGGTTCTCAAAGGTCCTTGTAGGGGTGTTGACGAGCTTACAACACATGATGGACTAAAAGGAGTCTATGTTTCAAACCCTGAAGCAGTCTACGCAGGAGTTTAAGGAAGCATATGGGTTCCTAATTGAGGGTTATGGGTGTTGGCTACTGCAGGTGCCAAGACAGGAGCAAGCTGGTATGGAAACTTTGGAAAGAATTAGAGCGGCAAAACGGGGCTATGGACCACCGACTGCTTGTGCGTACACTACGGCAAGCTCGGTGTGCAAAAAGGGTTTCCTTGTTCCATAGGAGGGGGGGGGGGGCTCTCACTCTCGATGCACACAGTGACAAAATGGTTGGAGTACCGTAGTCATGCAACAGGTGCTACACGGTCCAACAGCCGTCCATCTGTTCCGTCTAGCTCGTATAAACTGAGTTCATGGTGTTGTGCTGTGGGTGCTGCTGCAGGTGGCCAACCCTGAGTTAACAGCAGACCAGCTCTGGCAGATGCTGCAGTGGGGATAAGACCAGGGCCTCCAAGCGGGCTAGCTTATTGTGCCCCAGCTGTGACTTCAAAGCAGTGTTAGCATGCTGAATCACTGGTTTTTATTAAGAGAGACCACTGCACAGCCCTCTGGGCCGTGCAGCACCCAAGCATGACTCCAACTGAATCACTGTTTTGTGGAGCCCACACGTGTAGTACGAACCTGGGTCAGTGCCCGCCCAGCAAGACCTAAGCTAGGCCACCAAGGATCAATGCCTGCTTATAGATGTTGGGCCCGAATAAAAGCAGGCCTATCTGTATGTAAGTGTACTTGAAGTCTTGCTCAGGTATTAGTATTACATGGCCCGGAGGGTTGTTGAGTGGTCTCTCTTGAAAGGTGTACTATGAAGGTAGCTAATGCGCCGTCTGAATGAGGCCTTTGCATCGTATCATTCCAACTCACTACTGAGTGGTTCAATCATGCGTGTCAGCAGCGTGTCAAAGCTAGACGCATGTCCCAGTTCTGACCAGACTGTGCCGTTGACCAACCAGGACCATCTGCCTGCCAGTTCACAATAGCAACGCTAAGTGATTGTTTATACCCCACACATGAGTGTCACATGCATGGCTTTACCCCCATGACCTATTTTGAGAGGTCGCAGGGCTAGTGCTCGGGGGGGGGGGGGGTTAGTCCCCTAGAATGTGTTGTATTGGTATAGTCAGCGCATGCAGTGTCTGACAGGGACCAGCTGGGGCATGGCAGAGTAGCAGCTAGCCGTAGCAAAGCTGCAGAGTTCAAAACCTGCTGGTGAAGAGCAGACAGGCCAGATCACTCATATACGCATATACACAGCTTGTCATTACATCATCCGGCAAAAGTCCGTGCACAGCAGGCGTACAGCTGCATATGTGGTCTCAGCACCGCAGCAGACCTAGGTAACAAAGCCCCGATGCAGCCATACAGTACTAGTATAGTATCAGTGGCATCACAATCTCACAATAGCAAACAGCAGTGTACATCAAAAGTAACATGCATGCTGCTCACACCGGCGATACATGCCAACTCACACTCCACATATCCTACTCATTGTATTGTTGCTGTTGTAATGTGGCCAACATTGACTGAAATACGACAGCAGACACGCAATGAGTATATCCACGGATGGACCACAGCCATGACCTTCATTACTTGGCCAGAGCAAGTACATGGAATTCTCTGGCTGTGCGAATAAAGCTCAGGCCTCCACGTCACGGGAAGCTGCCCCCACACCCTGCCACGGCACACAACCCCGAACCAGTTGGGGAGGCCCCAGGCCTGCATATTATAACCAACCATACAGTTGAATTGCCATCACCACTCAGAGCATTTATTCGGCATTCCCAGCAACAGCAGATACTCACAGCCCAGATGTCCGTCCCAACAACAGCGCGGCGTACGCAGGGCAACCTGCCTGTATGGGGGCCACTACAAAGCCATCCAACAATTGCAAAGGCTTGTTGCTACGTTCAGAACGAACCATGCACCTCACAATTCATCCATTCAGGCTGGTTTCCATACCACCAAGACCAACTGCTGCTGCTGCTGTTGCTACTTGGCCACCCCCTGCAGCTGCTCCACTTGCTCCTCCAGACCCCGGAACCTAAAGCACCAGTAGAACCCTTGCTTCTGAATGGTTTTATAAGTTACTGAAACCACCTATTGGATCTCCCAGGGCTCAATCTCCCCAATAGCAACTGTCATTCCATTGAGCTCAGGAGCTAGCTTGATGTAGTAGCCCATGCGCGAGTTCTCGCGAGCTTTCTGCCTTGCCCTGTCCTCTACTAGCGACTTCTGAGTAAGCTCATCCTCCAGGTCGAGCTTAGGCAGCTTTTCGATGTAATCGCCACCCACGTATACATGACAGTCCACCATGGCAGTGTCATAAGGGTGAGGCATGAAGTACTGCTCGCTAAACTCTCCAGAATCCTTCAAGGCTTCTGCCAATGTCTGCCCCTCTAAGCCCCTCAGAGCGTGGCGGTCTCCCGACCTATCTATCACGTAGAACTGCACCAGCTTGTCGAACACTGTGGGAGTGCTGCTAGCACATCTGCTCCAGTGAGGCGCCAGCTGGCTCAGCTGCTTGCCGAATGCACGCAGAGCCATGCTGGCCTCCAATGCTTTAACTACCTGATGAAGCAGAGACAAAGGGGGATCGGGCAGATCCGATGGGGCCCAGGGCCTGAGCTAAGGTGAACTTCTGAATAAGGCCCTTTTTCCATGCACAGTCTATACACAAGACATGTAAGCGCAATGCCCGTACAAGACTGAGAGAAGAAGCGGAGTGACAAGGAGAGGCACCGCTGGGGCACTTGCCGTACCGCTCCTCCATGAGCACTTCCGCGCGTTATCCCAAGGCCCAACAGGCGGCAAAGACCTTGTCCAGCTGGGGGTAGCGGACGGATGTGCCTTCGCCAAGAGATGGCCTTTGCAGCGTGCATGCCATGGAACGATGCACACGCTTTCAGCCTGCGTGGTACCTATAGGCAGGCCCTGACAGGGGTTGTCTCACTATTTGATATCCATTATGACTGTCACCAGCATAGGAACAGCAACCACCCGCACGTCACGTGTGCTTCATCACCCTGGTCCACAAGACCATGAAGTCAAGGTCCCACTGCTGGCACACACTGATCCAGCCGACCAACCACCTCATACACACTCCGTAGATCTCGGCTATTTATTCCTGAAGCGGCTCTGGACCCTCCTATGCCTCGCCAGAGCCTACCCAGCACTCATCCTGGTCTTAGCATCAGTAGCAGAAGCAGCAATTACCTCCAAAGTGGGTGCTGTAGCCAGCCAGTTCTACAAGCTGTTCGTAGATGACAAGCCTGAGGACCTTGTCCACATCATGACTTGGAGTGCGGGTCTCTATGCCGGCTCAGCTATCTTTTATGCGTTCAAAGGCTGGCTGGCAGAGTTCTTTGCATGGAGATGGAGGGGCCATCTGACTCGCCACATCCAGGAGCAGTACTACCAGCAGCTGGCCTTCTATTCACTGAAGGTAAGGTCCACATGATGTAGCGTAAGGATTTAGGTATTTCTAATGACTGCTTACGATATTAGAATCAGCATGAAAACCAGCTAAGGACTGGAATTCCCGGGATGGCAGCAGCAGCGTAGGCAGCCTTTCTAGCACCACAAGAGGGAAGAACGGTGGGTGGGGCTGAGTTACAGGAGAAAGACACCCAGATGGCATTGCTACTGGTCTGCTAGCTGAGCTGCAGATACGAGTTCCCCCTGGACCAGTCATGCTCTTAACATAAGGCATTTTGTTTTGCTATGCTGAGAGGCTGAATGCTGAACCTTTGTGCTGCTGCTATGCTGCTGCTGACTGATGCCTTGCAGGGGCTTGACAACCCTGATCAGCGGCTGGCTCAGGACCTTCCTCAGCTAACACAAACTCTGGGGGAAGTGCTGTCTATTGCAGCAGCAGTGCCATTCAATGTGGCTTGGTACACCTACCTCACACACCAGGTGAGGCCAGGGAGTGTAAGGCTGTGAGACCACTCCTTATAGAAGGATGGATCCTGGGTTCTGAGCATAAGATCTTATGTTTCTGCACTTTGCCTGACGTCTTGGGAGCATCTTGGATAGGTTGAGTCAAGAGCTTGGGCATGGATGCGGCGGATGCATGTGTTTTAGGGTCAATGTTGTTTCCTGTGGTGATCACTTCCTAATCCCACAATGGCAGCTGCTAGCAACTGGGTCACGGTTCTCAGTGGAGCAGATAACTACGAATGGTTTACAGTAGTACCTGCTTCTGGTGCCGACACGACTGCTGCTGCTGCCACTTCCGCTGCTGTTGCCTTTCCAATAGCCTTTGCTGTGGCTCCCTTTCACCGGCTAATCCCTTAATGGCAGAGTTGCAATTCAAGGCAGAATTGCAGTTCCTGTAAATGAACTCCTGCACTTATCTTAATGGGACTGGTTCTAAACAAGAACAGACTTGGGGTGTCTCCTGATAGCCTCTTGCTCTTGCTTTTTCATTGTCCTGTTGCTTTGTGCCCTATAGGGAAACCTAGCATGCAGGAATCGGGTCTGTCTACTCGCTAGCCATTCAACTGTGCTATATGGAGGTCGGCAGAACGCCTGCATAACAAGTTCCAACATACCTATGGCAGCCTAAGGCTCCTGGCACATGACTGCTCCTCCTATTGTCTTTGCTGCTTTTGTGATGCAGGTGTTTGCCAGCTGGTTCCCAGTGCTAGCAGCAGTGTTATTCTTTGTTACTGGAGCCCTGTTGCAGCGGCTGGTGATGGGACCCATTGCCTCCCTGGTCTACTCACAGGAAGTAAAGGAGGGAGCTTTCAGGTTCGGCTTGGCGAGGTGGAGGATGTGGGCGGAGGAGATTGCATTGTACAGGTGAGGGCTTTGGGGGTTTGTTGGGTGGCGTCTAATGGGGTTGGGAGCTGGCTGCGGTTTTGGTGAGGGTTTGGGCGTTATGGGGCATGCCAGCCTGTGAGCCGGGCATCTGGAAGCGGTTTCGGTCCTCCCTTGATGTGCCTGGAGGCTCCTGCAGGCTCTTTTTTATTCCAGCTCCTTTTCTCTCTCCAACTTAGCTTCTTACTTCCATCTGTCTCTGAGGGATTCGCAGAGCAGGGGCCAGGGGCCCTGGGGCGATTGTATGCCCAAGCAGCAGGCTTGAAGAGGGTCTGGGGTGCCGGATTTTAATCAGATATATGGGAGGTATAAGCCCTCAACGAAGCTGATACAGAACGGTTTCTGTTGGCCATGGCGGGAAGCAGTGAAAAATGCAGGAACACGTTGAAGCCAAAGTTAGGCCCCAAAGTCAAACCAGGCATGCAACTCTGCAGTCATCTGATATGCATAGAGTCCACACGGCACACTCTTGCTTAGTTTATGTTAAGCATATGGTGGTCAGGTAGCTCGGTAAGTTGTCGAGGGATCCATGGTGCAACTGCTCCCGTGCTGCACATCAGCCACATGGCAGTCTCACAAGTTACGATGTGGCACAACCTGGCAGGATCAATGCCCCACAGACGTACTCTTTGTACCTCGCTATATTAAGCACGCATGTGCTTATACTTTGTCGCGGTAGTCTGATCGAAGGTCATTGTGACGCTGCTCCGGAGGACGGTACTGCTTCCGTCGAGCCATGCATGCGTGGCAAATATGGTACGCATGCAACAGGAGAGGGCATTGTCTTCGTTGCTCTTTATACACAGCAACCTGCAGCACCCGGGCCAATGTAATCGGCTTTATGCCATATGGTTCGATACTGCTCACGTTGACCTTCTCCATCGGTCTTTTTTGTCTGGGCAGCCTGGAGAGCCTTGTTTCTGCCGCTGACTTGTAGTGCTGTTACTGTTACTCCCTTGCTGCTCTGAAAGGCCCCACGGTCCCGATGCCGACGTTGGAGTTCTGCCTTGTCGTGTTGGGCTGCATACTGCTAGGTTTAGCAGGCGTCTTCTGCCTCATTACGGGCTTGTATAAAGCAGCTGAGTTTGCGGAGGAGCATCCACGACTCATAGCTCGTGTGCTGAAGAAGGGAATAGCGTCTACTACAGTTGTTCACATAATCTGTGTCCTGTCCGCAAGGGCGCCGCTGGCTCCACATGCTGTGGGACTAAGCTCGCAAGTCGTCCATTGGCTGCTGCTAAAGCGCTTCCCATTCATTCCTTTTGAAGATTCCCTGTTCCTGTCAGCATTGGTCCTGCTCGTCCTCCACCAAACAGCCTGGGTGTACTCGCTGCTGCAATTGCACGCTGGTATCGCTCGAATTATCGCGACCTTAGCAGCGCTTGTGTGGCCAATCCCATTCACCTTCTTGGTATCAATAGCAACCGGCGACTACATGCTACCGTCATCTCAGTCGGGGAGCGTTTCAGGGTCCCAGTATCCCCTCAGGGGCCAGCAACGAGTCAGCAATGATGCTCTTACAGAAGATCAGAGCCAGCATAACGGGCATGGAAGCGGCTTGACGACAGCTCTACATCTCAACCATGCAGGGCTGGGGCACTTCATCGCCCAGGGACGCAGAAGACGCGGCCAGCTGCTGCATCTCTTAGATCGCCTTCTGCAAAGAAGTGGGCCTATGTTACCCATGGCAGAGTTACCCACCACGCCTAAAGCTGCTATCAGGCTTCTTACAGGAAAAGCTTCAAAAGATTAAGCTTGCCTGGGGGTCGCAGCGTATCAACAAGCTGGCTGGGGTCAAAAGCATGCTGCCATGCAGCATGTGCGTGCTTCTGCAGTTTCATTGGGCCTGCCAAGTGCTTGGCAAGCATGCTTATGTAGGGCCTGTGCTCATGCTGGATTGCATGTAAGCAGGGGATGGTTTCTGCAGCTGACTGGATTATCTATGATACAAACAAGCAGCAGTGTGGGTCTGTAGGTGTTGGTTCTGACAAATGACTTTTACTAGCTAGGGGTCCATGAAACGACTGTGTGCCCTCTGTGTGTGTGCGTGCCTGATATACAACTCTATATTAGCAGGAGCTGGTGAGGTATTCATTCAGCATTGGGGGGGAGGGGTACTGGAGCTCACTTGTATGCATCTGCCTGTGCTGCAGTCAGTCATGTAGCTGCTTCTTGTGAGCATGTAGCACCAGGGTTGCGCCTCAGCAACATGCAGCATTGGTTACTGCTGTACCACATAGAGTGTTGTGGCTTTCATAAGTCATATGCCATGTTTGTTCTTAACTGCTTCTGCCCGAGTAGGAGTATTGCTTATGGAGAGTGGTGTGAGACTTGAAGGAGCATGGGTCAAGTGATGTCTTGAGCTGATGCTGTTGCGTGTCCTTGTCTCTAGACGCTTGACCGTCTTTTCCAGTATGGGCTTTCATGCTGGGCATATGAGCCACTTAGAGCGTTTTTGGGGGATGTGAGCTGTGTAGCAGGCCTGTGTTGATCCGTGAGCCAGTAGCGATGCTCAAGTGCACCAGCGGCTCTCGTTTATACAGTGGCTTCCCAACAAGCAGCTGACGATGCAACAGCTTCCATGCCACCTCTATTGCAGCCTCATCAGAGGCATCAGCGGCTGTCTTCGTGAGCGGCAGCTACAGCAGGACCCATCTCTGATCAAGCAGCAGGACCTTCAGATTCCGGTGAACCAGCAGCCACAGCTTCTGCACCCAGCAGCTGCAACATGCTTAGTGGAGCCTCATGTTTGGGCAGCCACAGCTGATGGATCCAATCAGCACCAGCAGTTGGCAGCTGAAGCAGGAGCTGCTGCCAGTTACAGTGAGGGCAGCAGCAGTGGCAGCGATAGCAGCAGGTTGTATGTCAGCTGCTTTAGCACCCAGCTTTTGTGCAGGGATGAAGGCAGCAGCTGCTTACATCAGCAGCTGCTTCCCTGTAGGGGTTGCATAGTGGGGAGTGAAACGCATATTGTCTTCCTGTTAGTCCATGTTGGTTGCAAAGTCTGATCGGGCTCCACTGAGTGTTACATGTGTGCACGCACTGTTGGTGACAGGACTTCAGGCTTTGCCCCAATTGGATTGGCTGTGTGCATACATTTGATTCATATGGCTGGTGTTCTTGGGCCTGCAGTATTTCATGGCTGTGCCTGGCACTATATGCAGTCGCATTCGCCAAAGGCGGTTCCATGAGCCTAGCTGCCAAGTTTTCCAAGCTCTTAGGCCTTAAGCAGACTGCCCTTGTGTAGCCTACTTGCCCAGACTAGTTTGGCGGCATGTACATGTGCGATAGGCTGTGTTGATCATACCAGGCCTCTATGCTTTTTTCCTCATCTTGGCTCGATTTGAGAAGCAGTTTGCTGCCAGCTTAGTCTTCTGGGTACAAGCAGGGACCTTTGTTTCAGTTTCGAGAATGTTACTATGTATGTGGAAGGCTGAGGAAGTAGCCAGGGGTGCAGCTTCTAGGCAGCCACTGGGTGCTGTGGTGATGCTGGTGGCTGTGCTTTGCTGGTTGCCTTGATTGTCCTGGTCGCGGTCTCTGCCCTTTGTAGACACCTGTTGCCCTGGAGCTAGATGATCTTCACCAAAGACCCAGCTCTCTTCGTGCAGTCTCGTGTAAGGGGTTAGGAATTCCAGACTCGAGCGTCGTTGGCGGTGACTCCGAACAACTGTGAATTTTACCGGCTGCTCATTAATGGTATCCTCTGCCTCGCAAGTTGTCGATAGAGTTCTATCACATGTCTATGCGAGGCTCCAAATGCAATAAACACAGATTGAGCAGCTTACATGCGTCAACTTACGTCGAATGAGAGTGGTTTGATGTACCCGCAGCCCGGTTCTAAATATAGTTCGGCCTTGACGTGTACATGATTACTGTCCACTGTATCTGCAGACAAATGACTCCTGTCACTCGCGATACTGAAACAGATCCTGTCATATGCGATATAGACAGATCTCCGGCCCAGGTGGAAGGAATAGGTGGTCAACTGCTCTCAAAGCCATGAGAAGCCTCCGATGCTGCTGGTGTCCATACTGTGAGGCATTGAATGAATGCGTGCATGCGTGGTGACCCAATGTAGGGATCTGCCCTTTTCCTCCTATTGTAGAATAAACTACATAAGTTGTGTATCCTTGGCCCTTGTCATAAGCAATGCCCTGACAGTGGTTGAGCCAGAAGCATGTTTACAGGTGGACTCTGTACACCAATACCATGCCAATTGCGGCGCATTGCTGCAGCATTGATGGTATTTGGGCTCCTCCATCCACTTCCTGCTTTCATGTTGTAATCTCTGGAGTGCTACATACTAGCAGTGCACGTGGAATGCCTGTTGGAAATCAAATGTTATGTGCTCCCAAGTCCAAAGGGTCACTAGCATGCATGCAACCCCTGTCAGAGTACCAGCGTGGCAGACCTGAGATTCCCTTTGCTGGGGTCTATTCGTGTCCACAGTTCCTTTTTCCTCTGGGCCGAGTGGTATCTTCCCCTATGTCAGAACCTGCATAATTAGCTGCAGCATAACTACATCACAACCTTTCTGTTAACCCACGCTCAAGTTGTTATGTAAATGGATGTTTTGCAAAAGCACAGGGTGCCCTTTTCTGCTAGATCTGCTATAGGGCTCATTCCAGAGTCTGCCATCTGCTTGCTGACAACTATCTACTTGGAACTCACACTGGTGCTGTGTCTGTCTATTTCCTGCTGCAGTCCCGCTCCTGCTGAGTCAGCAGCCATGTCCTCCACCATCAGCTCCCTCCTGGTCAACCAAGGTCAACTCGTATTCAAACGGCTGTTGTTGGCTGCTTTGACCAAGACCCTGGAGTACACTGGGGCGTTAGTCAACTTTGGGTGCTTGGCTGTAGCAGTATTTGGCGGGGCATGGAAGGATGTAGCAGATAAGACCCCAGGAGGAATGGCGGCTCAGGTGTCATTGGGGTCCTTCTATTTGCTGACCTTGATCTACAGCTTCACACAGGTGTGGATGGGTGGTTTCTGAAGGGTGGGGGGTTCAGGGTATGAATGTTGATGGCTGGGGGCGTCAAGGTATGGGTAGTAAGAGGGCATTGGAAGGGCATATTGAGCATGATAGAGTGGCAAAAGGCTGGTAGGGGCTCAACAAGCATTACATTTTTAGAGGAGTTTAGAGACAGCTGGAGTGCACAGGGGTGTAAAAAGTTGTATTAACAGCTTGAGGTGTGGCGCACATGGTACTTTTGCTACGGCATATTACTAACTGTAATTTTGATGAGCCCCCGTTGTTAGGTTGTTGGCTTTTGGGGGGCTGGTGTTCTCTTGTTGGGCAGTGAGGATGTCAGTGGTGGGGTCATTGCTTGCCACTGCGCAAACTGTATCAAAGGACGATTACCTGAGAGGAGACACTTCGCCAGCTGTCATTGGCATAGTTTACCTGAGGCGCTGGAATTGCAGGTTCATTAATTAAGTGCAATGGTTTGCAGTCCTATGGTAGGAAGGATGAGGGTTCCGTGGTGCAGCAATTCTTTATGGGAAGGGGCAAATGGGGGCTCTTAGGCAGCAGAGGTGGAAGACTTGTGTGCTACTTGGATGGCAAGCAGGTTGGTAGTCATACAGATGTCAGCTGACGGCCACGATGCAGGCTTTTTGCTGGGTCAAAATGGCATATGTGGGGGCTATGCATCGGCATCAACCTGAACACCAGTGGAAGCCATTAAGATTGGGGTGTCGGAGCAGGTCAATCAATCAGAACGCAAGACCAGCTATGCCAATGGCCAAACAAACCCAGGTCATAACTACAAGGCTCCTGATCATTTGTTCTTTCTAAGTAGGTGCTTTGGTACACCCTAGTTACACTCCAGCTATCTAGAATGGCCTTGTGTGATGGCTTTGAGGGTTGATGATCAAAGAACTCGGCCCACGTTGTTTGCTTGGCATCATAAGTGCTCTGGTGTCCTTTGGTCCAGTGCTTCGCGCGGGCTGCACAGCAGTGCTACAGCTTTGTTACCGGAGATTTGTGGCATCATCAATCCTTCTTGGCAACCTCTTGTCCCCGTCACCAGTTGGATAGATGGAGTGTCTTTAAACGGGCACACTATGCTTACATTTGGTTTTAGAAATGCCCACATTTTTGGATGGTTTCTCTCCGCTTAAGTGTGGTGATACGCAGCTTCTCCGCGGTTCCCTCTTGCTGCACAGGAGGCCAACTCTAACAGCTTCTCTTTTTCTTTGATGTGTGATCTGCAGTTATTGGACCTGGCTGCCAAGGTGACAGATCTGGCTGGCCTGACAGCTCGTGTGTCTCAACTGCTGGAGGCCTTGCAGGAGCAACAGCAACACAACAAGCAGCAGCAGAGCAAGCAGCAAGAGCAACAACATGGCTGGCAGAGTTCCCATGGTCATGATCATGGTCATCATCATCAGCAACAGCAGCAGTGGCAGGATCAGCACGAAAAGCTGCAGCAGCAGCTCTATCCTTTTGTGGAAGGCTTTTCTGGTGCAACGCCATATCGTACAAGAGGAAGATTAGGACCACCAGGAGCAGCCGCGACAGCACTAACAACAACGCAGGTAGCAGCAGCCCGTACCACGATGCTTCCAGACCACCACCAGCAGCAGTGGCAGCAGCAGCAGCAGCAAGGTCCCAACGGTTGCTTGAACTTTGACTTTGGCATTGACCAGTCAACAATCAGCCAGCAGCCTGCTGCTACTGCCCGCACACAGTCAGACATGCTGCTACAGCAGGTCAACCGTCCCGCTGACACCCCCAGCCATGAGCGGTACGCCAGTCAAGCTGTACTGCTGCAGCCGCCCAGGGGAAGTTTGACCACCAAAGGAGACTTCTTGGAAGTCAGCATTCATTCTCTGGGATCGGATTTACTGGAGTCTGAGGTTAGGGGGGTGTTTCCTGAGGCACCACGGGGAGCAGCGGTTTTAGCAGCTGTAACGTTCCAGTTTTGCGGGGTGGCAGGGGATGCGGTGAGAAGACAGGTTGGGGTGTTACGGAATGGTGGGGGAAAATCAGGGGAGCAGCAACAGCAGCAGGAGAAGAAGAAGAAGAGCAGCGTGTATTTAGGGCCTGCGGTGGGAGGGGTGCAGCAGCAGCAGAGGAATGCACCAAAATTACCACAGCAGCAGCAGCAGCAGGAAGGGGGGATGCAGTTTTGGCCAGCTGTGGAAGAGGGCCAGCAGCAGCAGCAGCCACCTGTACTGTCTCCCAGCAGGGAACAGTCTGTCACTAGGAGGAGTGAGGAGGTGTCGCTAGTGCGTCACTCCTTTGATTCCGTGAGGTCTACTGGTGACAAGGGGGGCGGGTGTGCTCCAGCTGCTGCTACCAGTGCTGCTGCTGGTGATGGTGGTGGTGGTGGTGATGGATGTGGTGAGGCTTCTGTGGATGAAGAAGAGATGGAGAGGTTATTGGAAGTGTTCTTGTCATGGCAGGAGGCAGTGAGAGAGCAGCTGGCAGCAAGGTGAGAAGGGGTGGGCGGGGTGGGGAGGAGGTGGGGGGCAGCTGGGGGGACTCACATAGGGGCTGAGGTGGAAAAGGGGTCTAGGGACTGGGGAGGAGGGGTTGGAGGAGGCAGCCAGAGAGCTGCTGGTAGGTAGGTGAGAAGGGGTGTGGGGGGGGGGGAGGAGAGGGGGGGGGGGAGGAGAGGGGGGGGGGGGAGAGCTGGGGGAACTCACCATAGAGGCTGAGGTGGAAAAGGGGAAGGGGTCGGAGGAGGCAGTCAGAGAGCTGCTGGTAGGTAGGTGAGAAGGGGTGGCGGGGCGGGGTGGGTTGGCTGGGGGACTCATGTAGGGGCTGAGGTGGAGGGCCAGGTTGGGTAGAGGCTTGGGTGGAAGGGGCTCGAGGGACTGGGGTGGAGGTGGGTTGAGGACTGGGGTTAAGGGGGGATGTAGATGCTGGGGTGGAGGGGGGGGTAGGTCTTCCTGCTCCCATGATGTTCACGCTCCCACAATCTTCCTGCTCCCATGATGTTCACGCTCCCACGATCTTCCTGCTCCCATAATGTTCACGCTCCCACAATCTCCCTGCTCCCATAATTTTCACCCTCCCACAATCTTCCTGCCCCCATAATGTTCACGCTCCCACAATCTTCCTGCTCCCGTAATGCTCACGCTCCCACAATCTTCCTGCTCCCGTAATGCTCACCCTCCCACAATCTTCCTGCTCCCGTAATGTTCACGCTCCCACAATCTTCCTGCTCCCATGAGATCACGCTCCCACAATCTTCCCGCTCCGATGATGTTCACGCTCTCACAATCTTCACGTTCCCATGATGTTCATGTTCCCGCGATCTTCACGCTCCCATAATGTTCACGCTCCCACGATCTTCCTGCTCCCATAATGTTCATGCTCCCACGATCTTCACGCTCCCATAATGTTGACACTCGCACAATGTTCACGCTCCCACAATGTTCATGCTCCCATAATGTCCACGCTCCCACAATTTTCACGCTCCCGTAATGTTCACGCTCCCACAATGTTCACATGCCCCATAATTTGCACGCTCCCACAATCTTCCTGCTCCCATAATGTTCACCCTCCCACAATCTTCCTGCTCCCATCATGTTCACGCTCCCACAATCTTCCTGCTCCCGGAATGTTCACGCTTCCACAATTTTCTCACTCCTATAATGTTCACGCTCCCACAATGTTCACGCTCCCACAATCCTCCTGCTCTGATAATGTTCACGCTCCCACAATCTTCCTGCTCCCATAATGTTCACACTCCCACAATCTTCACGCTCCCATAGTGTTCATGCTCCCACAATGTTCACGCTCCCACAATGTTCACGCTCCCACAACCTTCATGCTCCCACAATGTTGACGCCACAACAAACTTCCTGCTCCATATTCTTCACGCTTGTTGGGAGGAGGGGTGAAGGGTGGGGGGAGGGGGTTGGTGGGGGCTGGGGTGGATGGGGGGATAGGAGAAAGGGGGGTAGAGGCTGGGGTGAGGAGAAGCGTAAGCTGCTGGGATGGGGTGGGGGATGTAAGAGGATGAGCTGGAGTGGGGGTTTGTAGAGCATGTTTTTTTTTGGGGGGGGGGGGGGAGCGGGGATGGTGCGAGACCTGTCCGGGTGTGACATTGGGTGTGTTGGCAGTTGCAAATGTGGGGTGAGTATCTGGTGCAGGGTCAAGTGACCGGCGGGTGTTTGGTCTGGGGCCAGCTCTGAGGTGAAGGAGGTTACGAGCCTTCTCGAGCTTTGGGGGCGCTGCCGTAGCTGTTCGGCCCTGTCTCTGTTTCTTTTGCGCACCTTGCCGAAAGTTGGCTGTTTCAAGCTAAATACTTGTGGGGTTCAAGGAGGATGCGGGGGTGGAGGAGCAGGGCTAAGCTGCTGGAAGGGGGGTAGTCCAAGGTCAGTCGGTGGTGCTTGGAAGCACTTGAGAGTATAAGGGAAGAGGGGAAAAGCAAGGGAGGTGGAGTACAAGAATTCTGCTAAAGTGGGAAAGCATGTGAGCATTCGAGCAGGTGGGCTGCTAGTCAGAAAGACAGCAACCCAAAACTCAGCAAAAAGTGTAGTGAAGCATAGTGGTCACCATTGGCCGAGTCGCTGCTTTGCTGTAATTCATAATAATCTTTAAATCAGTGGCCCCCACCCCGGGCGATCCAGCGGCAATGACGGCATTGCGAAGAGAATTGCTGCTCTTAAACGTGGAATCAAGGAGCGTGTTTCACGAAGGCTTGACCACTGACCACAGACCAGAAGATTTTACGGTCTAAATTAAACCAAATCGCCTGGGAGTCTGGGTATTGTTGTTGCTTCGTTGATGCCTTTTCTGAAGTTCTCATGGCTGTATGCTTCTGAAAGTTTTTGGTGTCCTACAGGGAACATTTTATATTTTTTCTGCTATTAATCCATGACAAGTGGTATGACAGCAGGTCCTCATTTGCCAATGCGGTGCCCATATGGTCTCTAAGACTTCCCTGCTACTTTGTTCTCATCTGCAATTATAGGTCTTACTGGTGTGACAGCATAAACCCTCGTACCGGCTATGCCCTACATGGTCCCCCGACACAGCAGTACAACGAAGTCATCGGAGCAGAAGTTTTACTGGGTTACGTGAAGCAGCAGCTACTGCATAGCAGCAGCAGCGGCAGCAGCAGCATCAGTAGTTTCTACTTAATCAGCCATCCTACCGCTGGGACCCAGGTCTACCCAGCAACGCTTTTTACCAATGCCCCGCTGTCGATACTGAGAGAAGCGTTAGCAGCAGCAGGGGAGCCGTGGCAGTTGCCGGGGTTTTTAGAGCATGGCGGTTTGGGGAGCCCTGGGAAGGGTTTAGGGTCTGCAGCAGCAGGAGCAGCAGCAGGAGGTGCAGCAGCAGCAGGAGCAGCAAGAGTTGCAGCAGCAGCAGGGGATGGCAGCTTTGACCATGAGTCAATTCAGTCAATGGGGTCCCCTCCAAGGGTTGACTGGTCAGAACAGTCAAAGTGCCCTGAGGCAGTAGCACCTCCTAGTGGTGCTTCGCTGCTACAGCTCCAGGGGGTAATGTTGTACACACCATCTGGGGTTTTAGCATGTGCTGGGCTAACCCTAAACCTTCCATTGGGGTGTAATTTGCTCATCACCGGTCCCAATGGCTGTGGTAAATCCACCTTAGTTCGTTGCTTAGCTGGGCTTTGGCCTGCTGCTGCTGGAGCACTACAAATAGCAGGGAGGGCATGGCAGGCAGGTGGGGCTTGGGAGGGCCAGGCTGGGTACAGTGGTTTAGGCGGGTGCAGTACAGGGTTTAGGGGGGTGGCTGGGGCCCCAGGGTTTTATGGTGGGGTGATGTTTTTGCCTCAGAGGCCACTGGCAGCTCCTGGACAAACTATGAGGGAGCAACTGGTGTATCCAGAAATACCAGCACCAGTAGCAGCAGCAGTAGCAGGAGTGACAAGAGCAGTAGCAGCAGCAGGAGGAGGACGCGTGTGGGGTAGTGAAGGTGGTTGTTATGCTGTTCACCAGCAGCAGCAGGAGCATGTGGCATTACAGCAGCAGGATATGGCTGGGCAGCAGCAGCAGCAGTGGCAGTGGTCGGCCAGTGAGAAGAATGGCAACAGAGGCAGCAATAGCAGCAGCAGGAGACCCCTGCTTCCACAGTCTTCTCTTGGTAACAGAGGGCAGAACAGAAGGAGCAGCAGCAGCAGCAGGCAGTTGCATCGGCACCCTCATCCCCAGCAGCAGCAGTGGCAACCGGGGAGGTTGAAAAAGTCGTGGACATCCTTCATGGAATGCCAAGTCCACAACACCACCTCTAGTTCACCTGCTTCAGCTTCAGCTTCTTCTTCTTCTGCTGCTGCTGCTGTTGCTGGAGTAGCAGCATATGCAGGTGACAATGTCCTCCACCACCTGCTTCATTCCGTGGGTCTGGGTCACCTGCTTTCTCAGCAGGGTTTAACACTGGACACCCCTACTGCTGAACCCTGGCAGGACATACTTTCACCGGGGGAGTTACAGCGCTTGGCAGTAGCAAGAGTACTGCTGCATTCTCCAGCTGTAGCTGTATTAGATGAAGCAACTAGCTGTTTGGATGCTGAAGGGGAGAGGCAGTTGTATGGGTTGTTGAGGGAAGCGGGGGTGGTGTGTGTTAGTGTGGGGCACAGGGAGGGTCTGAGGCGGTTGCATGGGGTGGAGTTGCGACTGTTCGGGGACGGAAGAGGGGGGTGGGAAGTGGTGGAGTTGAATGCCTAGCATGTCAGTGTGTAAAACGCCCTGGGATGTCTGAATAAGTTCCATTCATCTTATAAGACCTATCAAACAAGTCTGGTTTGCACTTTTGCTGGGTTGCTAGGGGGTTGCTCGGGGGGGTCTTCTATGGGCTAGGACACCAAGTAAGAGGCTGAGCAGCCAGCGTGTTGCATCTCAAAAGCATGTCTCAGAGTCTGGGTCGTTGTGCGTAGCCGTTCTGCGTGCTTCTCTCTCCCTCTCTCTCAGAAGCATCACCGATCTATCTCGCAGGCGCAGCAGTGTGGGCTGTCAACCGTTGTCATCGCATATACTTCCTCTCGAATGGGCTGCCGGCAAGTTAGGGCTTGTGGCGGTTTGTGGAGTCCGGGTGGCCAAAAGATTCATGGCAAAAGAGTCTGCGCGGCTCCAAGTATGCTCGTTGATTAAGTTAAGGGGTCACTAGTGGGCACAGTTTGTTATATAGTACAGGGACGAGCAGCTACGAAACTCAGGACCAAACCCGCCTGAGCTCAAATGCAAATCCAGATGCTACCAGGCCAAATGGCCCGCATCCCTACTCGCGGGCAGCCAAGCAAGGGGTAGTGCGGCATGTGATGGCGTTTCACCCCGACGTGAGTTGGTGGTTTCGAGCCTTCTGTGCAGCGACACCTAACAACATTTGTTCTTTTAGGCGCTATGTTTTGTTCTGGCAGTGCTCAATTCATTGATGAGGCCCGCAGGGAATACTCCCGCAGTCGGAAAGCATCTCAAGATCTCAAGCCGGATGTCGCGCGCCCTTCTCTATTCTCTTACATCGAAGTCCTTTAGTGTTTCTGATTTTCACAGCTGCCTGACAGAAAAGTGATCGAAATTTCAGTGTCGGGCTGCGCTCATCTGTACTTCCTTTAGCGAGCTTGAGTCAATTGCGGCATTGATGATGCTGATCTTATGTAACAAACACTCAACTAGCCGTGCTGATAGTGATATATGAACAGCAGCAGTCATCCATTTGTCCACTAAAGTATTTATAGCTCTACATGGCGTCAAGCAGCTTCACTTCAGTGCCATCCAGCCCTTACACGAGCTTTGCTTAGATTATAGGCATTAATGGAGACCCGCTGGAGGTCTGATGGAATAATATAATGGATCCATTAGCGAACCCAGGCACAGTGACCTCATTCACATGCATCATCAGCATTCTATAAACTGCAACCCTTCCAGTCAAAATTATCTCTTGGTTCACCACATGTTAGATCCATCAAGCGATTCTAGAATCTGCTGCCAGCCTGAGAATACGATACATGTGCACGACCTGCCGGGCATTAACATAACATAACAGACGTTGAAGGTGTGGCAACCGCAAAGGCTTCTAGGTCGAATTCAAAACGACCAAACACACCATCGGATGGATCCAAACAGAATGGATTCCAGACCAAAAACAGTAGACGGATACTCAACCCGTGCTGTCACCTTCAAACTGTATCATCAAGCTAACTTCCAGCACAAGGTGCAAAGGATCTAGATCAAGATGCAGTAGCTGCAGGACCAATCGGGCGCCCAATCACTGGAGGCAAATTGGGCACTCTTAAATCATCCCACATTGTGCGATTACAAGATCACCGACATCCAAACAAACAACGAAAGGTGTGCAGATTAGCCAGCTTGATGGGTGCAGCAGCATGTACCTTCCCTCAATGGCAGAAGTACCTCAATGGAATAGAAGGAACTACAAGAAACGAAGCTAACAAAGGCGGGTGGGCGGAAGCCCACCCACGGAAAACATCCTATGGTACGCTGGCCCAGTGTAATCCTTACACCAATGGGCCCCTCCCTTAATCTTACTCGGGAGGGCACTTCACGCCCCTCCTTGCGTAGAGCTCTCTCTCTCCCTCAACCAATGTATGGGGCCCCAGCAAGCAGCCCCAGCAAGCAGCCCTCAGCAAGCAGCCCCTTGTCATCAGTCTCCACACAGCACACTGGCCTTTCTTCAGGGATGTCAACTGGGCCTGCGCGCAGCCTTTACATGATGGTACAGCCAACAGCCCCTGCTGCAGCCGTTACTGCGAACCCCACAGCTTGATTAAGCATCTCACCTGCCACGGCATGAGCAACCTTACCACCTGCCGACTGCTTCTTACTGGGTGCAGCAGGCATGACACTTATAGCACCCATGCTGCTGCTGCAGTTGTTGCTCCCACTAGCAGCCGCCCTGTCTACAAGGGTCCTCTGCAGCAGTTGACGCTGGCAAGTGCTGCAATGTACACGGTTCATGTCATCTCCCATCTCATACAAGGCCTCCCTTTTCCAACGCCATTCGCCCATCTTATTCATCGCTGCACAATCAGAGCATCTGTAGCCACTGCCACTCCAGTTGCCTACACAAGGCTGAGCGTCCCATGCTGTTTCCCCACAGGCAGAGCAGATCCATGCGTAGCAGAACTCACAGACCCACCTGTGTGAAAGCAGTGTGCATATGGTGCCTTGGGAGACAGCTACTGTGGCCATCAAACAGAAAGGGAGCAATGCATGTGTCGAGCTGTCTGTCCCCTGCAGGTGCTCATATTGGGCAAACTTATGTATGCACATTGAGGGCAGCATGCCAGGCGCCACTATGCAACTATCACGTTATGCATGTTAAGTGTCACGATATGTATGTGCGTGTAGTAGTCAAAATGGTCACCAAATTAGGCACCATCATGGGCCGTAACAACATGCCCATGGCAACCACATCCCGATACAGAATATTGGTTTGAACGTGTACAATGTTGCACATGCCGTGCTTTATGTACATCCAGTCCGTGCTGTACTAGAGAAAATTGCCCTGCTTAGCAGTGGAGGCTACTACGCAACGAAGCTTAAACACGCACTCTCCACTCCCGATTTAGAGCGGCAAACAGACACAGTTCAGATTGTTGCTGAAACACAGCAATGAAACACTGCCTGGTGCTTTTTGGGAAATGTTGTGCCTTTCATACTATAGCAAGGGTAAATACATACCCAGCCACTCATTAATCCTGCAGCCTGGAACTAGAGGTCAGGGAATTGAGATGCTCCTGCAGTACCTCCCAAGGATATGGCATCAACCGAGCTTTGTGCTAATGTGGTAACAGGAGCCATGGGTTTAGCTTGACCCCCAAATGGCAAACCTAAGTAGGTGGCAATTGCACGTAGGTGGCCGGAGGTTTAAGATATAGCCATTGGGTACCACAACAAACAAAAGAGGGGGTATTTCCCAAGTGATGAAGTCCCAGTGTAAATGTCGCACAAGTTTATTGCTGATAAATCATATTGGTACCTTGCTGGTGCCCACTGCGCTGCATTGACATCGTGCTAAACATTTTATGGGGGTCTGACTAGTAAACAGTGCATTAGGACTGGGAATCATTGCCGATAAGGGCAATCAATGAGCTGTCCAGATAAGATCGGCCTGCTGCGCAATGCCCATCCAGGTCCCACTATTACAGATGATGCGCCCCCATGGAGCTGCAGCCAGGCATTTAACCCATCATAATTGTGTCAGCAAAAGCCTTCCCCACCAACCATAACACCGCGTACCTCCCATCTGCCATCATCAGTACATGTGAAGTCTCAGTATCAGAATGTAGGTATGAGGGAACCTGTTCTCCCCCTTTCACACAATCATGAGCCTCCTTGCAGCTGCAGCACGTCACCTGAGTGTTTGTAGCTCCTATTCCGCATTCGCTGCAGCCAAGCAAGAGCAGGACATGACAACTCATGGCTCAATTTATTCTTGTCATCAACTATGCAGTTGTTTGGTTCTGATGGTTGATAGTCCGTCCAGGACCCGTGCAACATTGTTGCACAACCATGCACACATTGTGGCCACATTGAGGCCACATTAAGGCCACATACACATGGAAGCTGCACAGCTTAACATACAATACAGAAACATGTGCGATACGTGAGATACTTCATCAGGTTTGCAAACTCTCCACAGGGTGATTTTCTTGTGTCTTGCATGCCATAGTGAGTGGCATCTGGCCGCTTCTTAAATGCTGCCATTGGTTCAATTGATGAGGCACAAGGATGGGCAATCTATTCCTATTGGGCTCAATCTGATCACAATATGCAAAGCTACTTAGAGCCGCTTCCAAGGCTCAAATCATCCTGCTTGAGGACATGTCTACTGCCCTCCAGGACATTCTGCAAAACACCAGCAGGCCCAAGAGTGCCAACAGCTTATGGTAGATACATTTGCCTTTGCCACCCTTGGCAGCCGCTCTCAAGCGAGTGTTCGTATTGTCAAGTTAATTGGCACTCCAGTCCCCCCTGAATGACCCACCTGGCCGTGCTGCCATCAGCAGTGATGGATATCTTTTCGGAAGCAGATAAAACTGTGCAACCCAGCAGCTGCCCGTCCTCAGCGTCCCTGAAAGCCCATACATGGTCCTGCGATCAAGAAGCAGGTGTGCATCCGCACTAAACATAGGGAACATAAACTGTGCAACGTCATGGAGAAATCCGCTTGACCATTAGACAGGTACTGCTGGCTGCAGCCCAGCTGGGCAACAAAGAAAGGGATTTGCTGTTAAAGCTGTCACACCACAGTATATGCATACCCATCGTCACCTGTCCGCATCCCCTGACATTCAAGCCATCCAACTAGGCATCAAACTAGCCATCCCTCACTTGAGGAATTCCTACAGGATAAAGTAAGACTGGTTGTAGAAGCAGTAGCTCACCAGGTAGGACGGCTGCTGATAGCTTCCTCCGGGCTCCATAGTAGCGTACAACACTTCAGCTCCTACAAGCAATGTAAAGTAGTTGAGTAGTTGGTACATGCCTGATCTCCAGCTGTCAGCAACAATGCTAAGTTAGGTTGCCCATGCATGGATGAAGCAGTAGATGTATGTACGTACCAGGTGCGTCCAACATGATACCAACAATCATTCTGTCCTGAAACCCTGGAACATTGTCAGCACATGCCAGGCATACACAAGTCATCACATAAACCAGCACTTTAGGACTGTGTACCATATGTGGCAAACTTGCGAGACCAACTAATGCAGGGTCGCTTTAAGATTGACTGTCAGTTATCTGATCATGCTTGTTACATTGGTTGAGATAATGCAAAAGTATTTCAAGCTAAGAGGCGATGACTGTCCCAAAATGGCCTCCAAAGCTTCCAAAGATCTTTTTGAAACTCCTGACGACAAAAGAAGGCCACCAAAAGTCAACAGGTGTGTGCACCTACAGTGGTTTGCCACCCCGTGCTGGCCACACAACCTATCCCATATGCAAAAAATGTTAATCCAAATTGCAGCTCACCATATTGATCACACCAGATCAGATTAACAGGTGTTGAACACATGTTCTCCACCAGCAAGGATGCCTCTCCTGCTGAGTTGGGGTCAGACTTCAGGAAATTAGAATGTGACGGCTGAGCCAGCGGGAGTCCTCCCTCCAGCTTCTGTCTACATGTCCTGCAATGTGTGGCACAGCGTAGGAAACGTGCCACATCTTCCACCTCAGAGATGCCCAGAAAGGGCTTCGTAAAAAGCCCTATCTCCTGCACACCAGGGCTGCTGCTCCTGTGGCCGCCGTCACAGCTACTGCATGCTACATCTGTGCGGAGGGTCCGGCCCGGATGACGCGATTCCAGCTGCCAGGAGGGGATGCAACATCTATTGCAGATCTGCACGGCGCAGAACTCGCAGACAAAGCCTTGCCAGTGCCTCACACCTGCAATTTCAGTGAGAGTGTGCTTGTCAGTGTTGCCTTTCATCACAGGTTACGTCAAATTAAGAACAGGGTGCTGCTGTTAGGTTGCCTGTACTGTCAGCAGGAACACATTGAAGGGGGCAGCCGGATAAGCTACAGAAAGAACGGAAGTTGCAGATAGTATAGCTGTGGACCCACAGTCTGCACCCGACCTCTGCCAAGGGGAGCAGTGGGTGCCATCTCAAATAAAGACACATGTGCTAACTCTATGCAGCTTGCAAGGTTGCCATCCTCTCTAGTATTCTTCCCTGAAAGATACCCACCAGTAGTTGGGTTTGTGAAGATGAGCGGGCGCATGTGGACATCCAGATCAGGTGTTGATGTCAAATAGGATGCCACCAGGTCGTGCTCCTCTCCACAGCAGTCGCATGGCACTGGGTTCCCAAGCATCACTGGCAGCGCTGGATAGGGGCCAACCCGACTGCTCCTGACCAGGCAGCTTTCCAGATGGTGCTCATGTGCTGGCCAGCAGCTTTTGTCAGCATAGCAGCTACTGCAGAGGTCGAAGACGTCATGTCGCTCATCAGTCACTTCGCATGTGGCGCACCGGTAGCCTTCGTCCATCAGAGGGTTGATGTACTTCCCGCAGCCGTCGCAGTTGCGGATGGTACCCCCTAACATCCAACTAACCAGCACCACAGCCTCTTTCAAGGAAATACCTCCACTGCCATCAACATCGAGCATCTGGGCAAGCACAGCAAAGGCACAGTGTTTCAGCTCAGAAACATTGCGCAGGCACCCTACGGCACGTAGCTACATGCCCGATATGACGCCTTCAGTAGCTGCAATTCCCTGCTCTGGTACAAAGTCGAGCTGATCCAACACAGCAGCAAGGCCCCATGCAGGCAGCAAAGTGAGCCTGGCTGTTAAAATACTGCGGATCTATCATACCACAGTCAAACTGTTGTCCATCTCTGCTCTAGTATTGGTCAATTTTCGGACTGCATTTCATCAAGACGTTCCATGCCCACCTCTTTCACTTTACAATGTCTTTTTATCACCATGCACATATTCATATCCTATAGTTATTGACAGTAGCAAGGCTAATTCCATCTGTCAAGCAAGTAATAATCATTCTAAATATGCGCACCTCAAAGAAAAAGTCAGAGGTGCTGCGTTCCCAAGGGATCAAGGTGTGCAACTCAGACCGGGTAATGGTCCCATTGCCATCTGTATCAAATCTGTTGAATATAGCCTGTAATTGCTGCAGCTCAGCTGGTTTGGCACACTCCAGGACCTTGGTAGATAACACCTGTAAAAAGGTGGAGTGGGAGACTGGCAAACTCAAGAGCATGGCACCTGAGCCAACACCACCTTTTCCAAAGAGAGGCGAGCGCCAGTGAGGAGTACATTATGGCAAGCAGAAACGCATGCAAGGCTTACTTGCTTGCCGCTCCTTGGAACAGGCAGCAAATGCTTGGCTGCTCATTCGATTGCTTACGAGGTCTAGAGCTGATCATTGCTAAAATTTACCTACAATGCTGGGTCCACGGCTCCTTGCTAGGACCTAACCGGATGGCCTCAATCTGCCAACTTCAGCATATGGTGCAGCAAGGATGTCTTGATTCAAAGTTGCTATTGTCTTAGTCTTGTTCCCAACTTCTCTGCGTGGCTCTCATTCTTCCTGTTTCTTGTTTGCTTATGACATACTGTTCAGTTTCTCACCTCACAGATGGGCCTAAATTGCGCGGCCAGACCAATGTCAGAAGAGCTCGAAGCAGAGGCCATGCAACCCCCTGACATGCTGACGTCAAGGGCAAATTAGGAACTTCAGACGTTCTTAACCAGACAGGAATGACCTTCAGTACAACGCGTAACGGAGTTTTGGATGCTGCTCTGCCCTTGTATGCGGGAATTCGCGGCTTCCCTGTAAGATTCTTGGCGAAGAACTTACAAAGATCTTTCGGCAGTCGAAGCGCACCCGACACCACCGATCCATACTAGATCAGCTTCCAAATGCGACCCAATTCCGCCATTATGAGCGATTTCCCGCATGCCTGCCAGCACAATGCAGACAGCAGGACTTGGCAGACAGCGGTGTTCACCGGGCTTGGTACGGCACCGACCCAACTTACTGGCCGGCTTCATGGACACCAACCATAACAAAATCCCCTTGTTCCTCCGTCGATTTTAACAGTTCAGTATGGTCAATGTTAATAGGTCGAAACCACTACAAACATGAACAATTTTGTCACCAGGCTCAAGTACATGCTGGATGCCCCAGTCCCCGGTCCACAAGCAGTAAGATGTCAATCACTTGGGGGAGCTGGCGGCAGCTACCCTCGCTGTGGCTTAGTGAGGGTAAAACCACAGGAGCTAAATTGCACCCTCACCGCCTCCGCTTTCCTTTGCATACGGTATTCACTTTTGGACCAGTAACTTGGACCACACAGGTAGGGGCACATAAAATGCAGAACCCATCCTGCAGCAGAGCATCAGACAATGACACAGACCTCTCTTCACTTCTACATGCTATTGGTATTCAGCAGACCACTGCTTGCCCCCTAACCAGGGCAATACAGATATTACCCCATCCAACGGTACACAAAAACACTATGCATGCTTTTCACTCCCACCCTACGTGCATGCTGGTGGCAAAGAAAGCTACTCGCGGGGCCCCTTTTCACAAAAGCCATAAAATGCAATATCCCAACCAGCAGCTGGCTGGATCCCCACTTCACCTTTGCATGCTTAAGGCAGCAGCATATACAGCACTTACTTGCCCCCTATAAACGAGGGTCATGAGGAAGTCATTAAAGCTAATCTGCACGCTTCCCACTTCCACCTTTGCGTGCACATGGTACCAGCATAGCACTGCTTGGCCCCTCTTCATTCAGCAGGTTATTAAAAAACTTTCCTGTGTGGCAGCCGGCAATGACTATCTGCACATTCCAGCTCCCACCTCTGCGTGCCACTAGGAGGAGCATAGCACTACTCGGGCCCCCTATAACAAGGGCCAAAACAACGCCTATCCCGTTCAATTATAAACCAGGACTAATCTGCACACTTTTCCGCTCCCACCTCTGCGTGTCACTGGGAGGAGCATAGCAAAACCGGCCCCCTATAACAAGGGCCAAAAAACACCTCTCCCATTCGAGTATGAACCAGGACTAATCTGCACGCTTCCCGCTCCCACCTTTGCGTGCAACTGGCAGCAGGATAGCACTACTCGGCCCCCCTATGACAGGCGCCATGAGGATGTATAACCCGTAAACCACCACACTGATCCCTGCCAGCACCAGCACACCTTTCCGCATGGCCTCCTGCTGCTTCCGATGCTGCTGCTGCTGCCGTGCTGCTTTTTTCTGGTTGGCTACATTGAAGTGGTCCTTCTTCCAGCTGTTGTTGTACATATGATACACAAAGGAATCCACATTACTGGGGGTCCAGTACCTTTGAAGGAGGAAGGACACAGAGGACACAAGGGAAGAGGGTGAGGGTGAGATGGGCTTTGGGAACAGAGACCTTTAAGTGGCTTGCACTCAGCCCTGGTCAAGACTCTCTCTAGCTCAGGTTTAACTATTAAGGCAGTCAGCTGCCCATGAACGCTACCAGTGCCAAGGGTTAAATGAACACTAATTATCCTGCAACTTCAACCCTTCGCCAGGCCCAGTTTTCAGTCCACAGGTCCAGCCACCACATTTTTGGGGACATCATCATCACCATGTCCTTACCCCATCAGCCATGATAGACTACCCCTTCGTTATCTGTGCTTACATCCCTGTGCAGCTTGAGGTGGCACTGCCCCATCACTGAGCTGCCCATGCAATCTCGGGAAAAATCATACAGCTGCAACTCTACACACTGGATTTTTCACATTGAAGAGCTTTGTGGGTCTGTCTTGCACTTTTACCCTAGTTTCTGGATATACAAGCCCCCAAATCACCCACCAACTCAAACCAGCACCCCCCCCCCCCTGCCCCCCTCACCTCACGTTGCAGCCCAGAGCAGCTTGAGGCAGCACCACAACATCACTGAGCTGCGCATGCAACTAAGCAGAAACCCTCTAGGTGCAACTTTAGACACTGTGTTCTTCACAATAAAGAGGTTTATGGGTCCATCTTGCACAGCTACCCTGGTTTCTGGATACATGAGGCCCTCAACCACCCCCTGCTCGACCCACCCCACACTCCACCCACCCACCGCCCCCACTTCACCCACCCACCCCACCGCCTACTCCATCCCCCCACCCCACCTCACCCTCCCACCCCTCACCCCCACCCACCCTCACCTCACATTGCAGCCCAAAGCAGCTTGAGGTAGCACCACCACATCACTGAGCTGCCCACCCCCTACCATCTCATCCAAAGATGCCTGCAGTTCCTGAAGGTGCTCCTGAACCCCATCCGTCCAAATCCCTGGCCCGGTACGCAGCAAGATGGATGCATCATGGCCCATCTTAGCATCTAAGTCAAGCTGATCTGTCTCCTCCTTATCCATGAACACCCGCACTGCTTTCCCCATCCCGCAGACAATGGGATGCGCTCGTCTGGATGCCATCGTCCATTGGATCATTTGTACTTTTCGGACGTATGTCGCTTCTTCTGCAGCTTCCTGTGAGGGAAAGACGTTTTCGATGCCGACGATGAAACCTGGCTCTGTGGTGGTGCTGAGGTTAGCAATGTGCTGCGGTGTGAGCCAGGAGTCAAAGGAGCGAGCACATATCGTGTCTGTGTCTGCGTAAACCCCTCCATGCTGGCATAGCACATGGTAGCGCCATACGTCCGATCGCTCAACTGGGGTAGTCAGCCGGCGGTACACATCCATGAACTTCGGGAAGAAGAACTTCATGTACTGCTCCATGTCTGTGTCGTCGTACATCAGCAAGGTGTAACCGTGGTTTAGCTTGCCCCAGGAGAGGATGGAGAGGACTTGGTGGGGAGCTACTTTGTGCTTACTACGCATGGTCATGTGGATAACCTTGGGTATTGTGTCCGAGTGGGTCATGGAGCGAAGGTACATCATCGGGTCGAGCACGAGCTTGAGGCCGGGAGTAACCAGCTGAACTAGTGTGTTGACAGTGGTGATATCCACTAGCTTGTCTGGGATTTTTAGCACAGGACCATCTACTCCCAGCCACTTCTGCAGTGGAGGGTAGACTGTGTTGCCGTCCCATATGTGCCCGTGGCTAGCTCGGTTGCAGAGGTCGCGCGTTAGCAATGGTCCGCGTTGGAAGAAGTCCCAGCTGGAGAGGGCACCACTGCTGTAGACTGCTGGAGCATCTGCCAACGCCGCGAGTACCCAGAACAAGAGTAGCACATAGGTACGCCTTATAAATGTCATGCTCAGCTTAACCGCTGCCTACTGAAGCTTCTACGGACCATGCAAGCTACCGATTGGCTGGCTGAGAGAGGTCGCATCAAGTGGATGACTGGTGAGGGGCAGGACTGGCTATTTATACTTCAATGATACCTGGCGGTATCATGTTGAGGTGCCAGGGGACTGAATTGTTTGTCCTTTTGGACACGGAAATACGATGCTTTCACAGGTTTGCAGTTCAAGGGGCCAGAAAGGCATGGCAACCTTTAAGCTAGGAACAATCGCCCTCAAACGTAAGTTCGGCGGCGCAGACCCGACCAAGTAGCTGTTGTTGATCATTCTATCGTGCTTGGGTGCTGCCATGAGGATGCAGCTGGCAAGGAGCTGGAGTGGAACTGGTTCAGTACAGCGGTTGTGGTGAGAGCCGTATTGCTTGTGCTCAACTGCCCATATTGCCGGCCTTTCTTTGGAGCCACCTTGCAGTCCTAGACAAATGTAAGCCAATGCAAGTTCTCTACTGACTAGCACAATTGACCTGACAACGCAAGTGGACACCTGACCTTTGCAGCATCTCCGTTGCGGGACTTGACTTGGAGGGTTGCTTTCGACTGGCTGGCCGCCTCTGCATTTAGCATGCCCCAGAATAGACAGGCATCACTTACTGTGATAGTTGCTGGATGCGCTGGGCTGTATGCAGCGACCAAAGTTGGACAGATCCTCCTGCTTCGTGCACAGCTTGCTTTGGGACCTGCTTACGTCGACAAATTCAAGGGCCAATGGGCACTCGTTACGGGCAGTTCAGAAGGCATTGGGCTTGCCATCGCAGATGAACTAGCAGCGCATGGGATCAATGTTATGCTGGTCTCCCGCTCCTCTGCTAAGCTGGCAAAGGCAGCCCAGCAGCTCTCTACGAAGCACAGCAACGTACAGATCGAGTTTGCAGCAGTGGACCTGACTTTGCCCCATGCATCTGACAAGCTTCTTGAGCAGCTGAAGGCACAGAACCGTTCTGTAGCACTCCTAATAAACAACGCTGGTGGGGGTGTGGACTCAGCAAAACTCTTCCATCAGTTTTCCGAAGAAGAGCAATTTCGCATCCAGGCTCTCAATGGCACCATCGCCTACGACTTGACCAAGCGTCTCCTCCCAAGCATGATTGAGAACGGCCAAGGTGCTGTAGTTGCCATTTCATCCCAAGCAGTGGTCATGCCCTGCTTCATGGCACCTTACGCAGCAGAAAAGGCCAAGTTAGAGTCCCTCTACACAGCTCTCAACATAGAGCTACTGAATACAGGAGTCACAGCACAGGCTTTCAGGCTTGGCGCTGTGCTGACACCTGGAGTAATTTCCACACAAGTGACAAGCTACGACGCACATGCAGCCAAGCTTCCACCACATGAAGCCAAGCTTCCTGGTCCCCAGCCCAGCTGCTGTTGCCAAGCAAATTGTGCGTGCTATAGGCAAGGCCACGGGGCCTGTGTACACACCTTACCTGTCGCATGCGCTCACAGAGGGGCTTTTGACCAGCATCTGGCCCCCTGGTCTGCAGCGAAGGCTGCTAAGGAGCTTAGCTAGTGGTGTGAAAGACTCCTGGGATGCAAACATACGTGCCAAAGCAGCAGCTACGTAGTCTGCTTGGTTGCTGTGCTGTGATGCAGTAGATTGCTCTTACGTTTGTGCAGGGCTTATGCTGGGCCTCACTAGTCACCAGGCCTTAACGTGCATGAAGGGTGCATTTTTAAGGTGGTTGGTGCTGATTGGCGTGGGTGCAAGGTGGTCGAGATCATAAGGCTGTGTATGAAGCGATTGACATATTTACCAAAGAGGAGCGACATGACTCCACTCCTGCTGTAGGCATGGGCTCACGCATGAAGGTTGTCATGCTTGGAGATCTTGCGCATGCTCTATTAGTCTGGACTGATGGCACGCATGCATGTCTTGTGGTTGCAGCTACGAGCCTGATGCCTTTGGTGTGAGGAGTGTGCACGGAGGTTCATGGGGAGTGTCGATAGAAATGGGCCATCCATGGTGCTCAGTCACCCACATACTGACAGAAGCATAAGGTTGACGGTCTGGGATGCAAACTTGACTGAGTGCATGTGGAGCTGTTTGGGGTACAGGGTTGTGGATGGAAAGCATGGAATAGAATGGTACAGGATTGTGGATGGAAAGCATGGAATAGAATGGTAGAGGAGTGTGCAGGGATGTGTGTGTGAGGTGTGAGTGGGAGTAGGACATCAGTGGTGCTCAGTCAGCCATGTACGAACACCAGCATTGTTTTGGGGATGTGGGATGCAAGCTCGATTGAGGGCCTGTGGGGCTGTTTGCAGTGCAGGAATGTGGATGGCAAGCCCGGACAGGAATAAAAGCCAAAAAGGCAGGACATGTCCTAATGTTGGATCCCAGCCAGAGTTGGAATGGCAATCTAGCAAGAAGGGGTGGAAACAGAAATCAATCAGGAATATTGGGAGTGATGTATGGACTAGAATTGTGAAATAATTGAAGGATGCGTGGGTGGGAACAGGGAGCAGTCCTCCACGTAGCCCATGTGGAAGGTATCAGAGCACATATCGCACCTGGGTTGGATGGTCTAGTGGTTGAGTGTTGGCAAGCTGTTGTCGCATTAGAGAATGAGCTGAAAGGATATAGAAGAGGATATCAGGCTGCAAGGAAACATGCAAAATGTACTGATCCCAGCCAGGATCGAACTGGCGACCTACTGCGTGTTAGGCAGGTGTGATGACCACTACACCATGGGATCGATGCTACAACCAGGGATCGAACCTGGGACCGCTGGTTACCTCGGATTTTACAAGACCAGCGCTCTACCACTGAGCTATTGCAGCTGCATACAGCAATGTTCACTGGGAAGATGATCGGACTTCGAGATGCACTGCACGCTTGCACCACATTACTTTACCGTTCCTTTCGCTGTTTTCTGTAAGCCCAAGGGGCGACCTAGGATGTATGCAATCTGATCCTCTTTCTGAGGGCTGGATCATGTCTGGTCTCTGCACGCCGAAGACCAAATTTTGCTGGCATTCGTCTTGATCTTTAGGTCAGCACTGGTAGCCATAACATGGTGTGAGGAAGTGAATGGTTGCTTTGCATCTGGCTGTCCTCCGCTGCTTAAGCTTTTAAGGAGGTCACAACATCCCTGTTCTGGGATCTGCTGGCAGATTTTACCCCATTGCGCTAGTAGTGTGCCACACCTCAAAGCGTTTGCATCCTATGACTCATTGCCTGCTGCCCCCGCTCAGCGCCCTTTTGTCGGCATTCATATAGGCCCGGCAGAGAAGCTTGCTTTTGGCAGACATTGATAACAAGCTTTGTAGAGTGACTGGTTTATGTGGATGCTTGTTCCATTCTCTGCATGTGCACAGCAGCTGACATTTCTCACAGCTGCCAGTTGTATGGCATTCTTGCATAGGCGTCCGACAGCTCATCAATTCATCATACTGCCCATTGTTACACAGTTGTTACTTTCTGCCCCGCCCGCATGTGTTTTGTGCATTCTTGCTTGCTCGCTGCCATGGGTGCTCTAGTCTACATTATGCAGCACACGCCATGCTGCTTCACCAAAGAGCCTGCTGTATGGGACATGCTAGGTTAGGCATGTTGAAGCACGCATGCATGATCACTTCTTCTTAAACTGTTATTCCAGTGACTGGGATACGGAGTCAGCGTACTGTCCGTAGGTGGTGCTCCTCCCAAGGCCTTACATGAGTTCTGAGGCGCTTGTAATCATGCACATCCTCAACAGATGAAACATACCGACTGTGATGGGGATGATCTTGGCTCCTGCAGTTCTAAGCTTGCATGTTATCTCCTCGTAAGTAGCCAGGGGTAAAGAGAAAGAGGGGCGTTAGGTACGTGCCATGGCCAGGACAAATAGGAATTGCAAAAGCAAGGCCGCCTCAACAAGCCAGCACATGCTTTACACTTGCTTGCTTCGGCCTGTCCTTGGTCCCTTTGTTTGCAGATTTCTGCATTATATGTGTAAGGCATTTACTGTTGGGTACGTGTAGCTGAGACGTTTCAGGTGCTCTGTGTCTTATTTATGCCACAATAACGACTCAGCCTGCAGCTCCAGCAGATCAAGTCCCGTCACTTCCTTTCTTGTTCCCTCCACGCAGGATTGACCTGTCGTGCCATGCATCAGCCTGGCTTGCATGAGGACTGGTGCACCAGGGAGTACTGTGACAGCCAATGGCCGGGGTGAGCACAAGTGACTGTATGTCGGTGGAGACAAACTAGGGAGGTTGTAAGGAGCACTAGTACTCATCAAACACCTCAAACATCAGCTGGATTTGACACACGCCTTAGGAAAGAAGTGGATATGGAAGGCTTGGAGAGCGCTCAATCGTGGTTCTGGCTGAGCCAGCGAGGGCGACGGTAGCAATATGTAGATCGAAGCAGGTAAGCCATTGAGCGTAAATGCAGTGCGGGTGTGAGAGAAGTGTTGATATATGAAAAGTCAAGCCTCGGGTTGTACGCAGCATGCTTGATCTGATTGCCACTTGCAAGCTCAATGACAACTTAAACACATCTAACTTTGGTTGAAACAAGACAAACAAACAATAAATTACAATTACAATTACAATTACAAAATGGCCCCGTCAAAGCGGGGCGCCGGTGGGGGCAGCGCCACCCACAAGGAGCCAACTTAGGCTCCAACGGCATACTCAAGTTCCTGTCCAAAACTCACACAACGGCTGCCACCAGCCCACCCTAAATCCCTTGCTAGCCAATGTATGTCAGGCCAGCCCATTTCGACTTGCCATGTGCTGACCAGTTGACCCAGTCAACAGCAAGCCAAGCAGTTTAATGCCTTGCTCAGGGCCAATAAAGATGTAGAATTGGGTGCAGTGGTGCATAGATGGTGCAAACCTCTTTATCCATATTTTATGCCACATGTGACTTAAGGGAGTGATTATGGCCTGAAACGGGGAGGTGGCATTAGCGGTGCGAATGTTTTGTTGCGGCAAGTCAGAGTAATATGGGGTAATCATCCTGCTGTACAATGGGGGTGAAAGGCGTGTGCTGGGTTAGGGTATAGGGCACACAAAAGATTGTGAGGGCTGAGTGAGGGTGATGCTCTGTGGCAGGTAGGGCCTAGGTGCATTTTGTACATAACATCATTCAGGGCCCCCACATTGGAATGTGCTGGGTGGTTAATAGAGCAGTGCAGGTGACAGGTACTATATGCAGCACACACACCTCCCACACCTGAAAGGTTGAGGAAAAAGGTATGAAAAGAATGATCCCAGCCAGGATCGAACTGGCGATCTACTGCGTGTAGGGCAGGCGTGATAACCACTACACCATGGGATCCAAGTGCTACAACCAGGGATTGAACCTGCAACCACTGGTTGCCTTGACTCCTAAAAGACCAGCGCTCTACCACTGAGCTATTGCACCTAACCTAGCATGACGTTCAATGAGAAGATTGTTGGAGATCGGCCATGCCATACCTGGCTGCAACAGAGAACTCACCATTGAGCTTTGCAGCTTTTTGTATTTCCAAGGGGCCACCTCAGGATAGCCTGAGATGGTAAGGGCTCCCTAATTCCCTCTTGTACAATGGGGTGGGGCAGGGGTGTGGTGAGGTAGGCTATACGGGGCAACAAACTAAGGTGGGGAAGGCTGAGCGAGGTTGATGCTCTGTGCCGGATTGGGCACCCCCCTTTATCTGGCTCGGGACTGCTGCTCAAAATTCAAAGCAGGATGAAACTTGTGAGTCACAATAAGCTGAAAACATGAGACACAATGTTACAGCCAACCCTGACATCCCTAGTTGGAAGCCCAAATCTTTTATAGGTCTTCATGGTAATGTTGCTTAGCTGCCGAAAGGAAATGCACGGTGTGCTGCTACCAGCTGATACCTCTCCATCCTATTGTATGCTTTTTCCAATGCAGGGCTGAGGAAGGTTGCGGCAGCCAAGCCACCCTATTGGTGGTAAAATGCAGCAGGCCACATTTGCCATCAGCTGTTGCTGTGTGCACTTGAAGACACTGAGCAGGACAAACAACTGGATGACCATGTGAGGTAAGGGATTATTTCTGTGCAGGGGAACAGAAACCCTGCTGGCTGTTGGGAAAGGCCTGCTGGGGCCCGTACCTTTTGTGCAGAAGTGGTTCCTAAGCATCCTGCTGTCCATGGTATGGCAAGGAAGATGGCGGAGCAAGGGGGATGGCGTAGCAGGGGTCTTGCATGTCGTTTAAAGCTGAACAACAGAGTGATCCCAGCCAGGATTGAACTGGCAACCTACTGCGTGTTAGGCAGGTGTGATAACCACCATCCATGGGATCCAAGTGCTACAACCAGGGATTGAACCTGGGACCGCTGGTTGCCTTGGTTTTTACAAGACCAGCGCTCTACCACTGAGCTATTGCAGCTAAGCTAGCATGACGTACAATGAGAAGATTGTTGGAGATCGGCCATGCCATGCCTGGCTGCAACAGAGAAATTATCATTGAGCTTTGCAGCTTTTTGTATTTCCAAGGGGCCACCTCGGATGGCCTGAGATGGCAATGGCTCCTTAATTCCCTCTTGTACAATGGGGTGGGGCAGGGGTGTGGTGGGGTAGGCTATACGGGGCAACAAACTATTGTGGGGACGGCTGAGAGAGGTTGATGCTCTGTACCTGATTGCCCCCCCCCCCCCTATCTGGCTCGGGAATGCTGCTCAAAATGTAAAGCAGGCAAAAACATGAGAGTCACAAAAAGCTAAAGGCATGAGACGCAGTATTACAGCCAACCCTGACATGCCTAGTTGGAAGCCCAATCTTTCATAGATCTCCAAGGAAATGTTGCTTGGATGCCGAAAGGAAATGCACGGTGTTCTGCTACCACCTGATACCTCTCCATTTTGCTGTATGCTTGCGGCAGCCAAGGCACCCTATTGGTGGGGAAGGGCAGCCGGCCACATTTGCCATCAGCTGTTGCTGTGTGCACTTGAAGACACTGAGTGAGCGGGACAAACAACTGAATGACCATGTGAGGTGAGGGATTAATGCTGAGCAGGGGCACAGTAGCCCTGCTGGCTGTTGGGAAAGGCCTGCAGGGGCTAATACCTTTTGGGGAAAAGGGTATCACAGGCATGCTGCTGTCCATGGCAAGGGGGATGGCGCAGCAAGGGTCATGCATATTGCAACTACTTTCCCAGAAGTGCTATCCCTAGTGTTGCTGGATGCCAAGCATGCTGGTTAGAATTTGGATGGTGATTAAGCAGTGCAGCAGTCCAAGGGCCAGCACCTACCACCACACCTAAAAGGTGAGTTAAAGGGTGATCCCAGCCAGGATTGAACTGGCGACCTACTGCGTGTTAGGCAGGTGTGATAACCACTACACCATGGGATCCAAGTGCTACAACCAGGGATTGAACCTGGGACCGCTGGTTGCCTTGACTTTTACAAGACCAGCGCTCTACCACTGAGCTATTGCAGCTGATCTAACATGAAGATCGCTGTGAAGCTGCTTGGACCTAGGCATGCCCTGTCAGCTGGCAACATAGTTATTATAACTACACTTGTGCAGTTTTCTGCAATTTCGGGCGGGACCAAACCTCTTTCCTCGGGTTGTGCCTTTTCGGAGGCCTGAGTTGGGGGTTTATTGTGTGGTTGTGCATCTGTTTGATCGCATTGCCAGTAAGCATCCTGCACCCGTGTAAAATCCTCGAATGGAATCGAAGCGGGACCAAAAACTGAGTTGCTCATGAGCTAGCCTATTGCATTGTGGGAGGTTTCGTATGCATGCCACCGCTAACTGTGTGTCCTGTGCTCTCTGCATGCATGCAGGTGGTACAAAATGGTCATCCAGGTGTCTCCCAGTCACTGGCTCGTCACTTCTGTATTCTTGCCTCTCCCACCTTCCCAGCCTTGTGCCTTTATGGAGGCCTCCATAAAGATATATCGCTTGATTGCATCTCCAATAAGTAAGCCTCCTGCGCAAGTGTGAAATCCTCCAAACAAATCGAGGAAGGCAGTCCGTAAGGGAGGCTTGCATGCTCTGGAGACACCGCTGAGGGCCCGACCAGCATTCTGCACCCAAAAGAGCCTAAGCAGTGCTTTACTCAAGGTTTGTGGCCATGGGGCTTATACAAAGAAATAGTCTTCAGGCTTGGGGTCACATCATGGGTTGGAATCGAGTATGTGGAGCTTAAATGGGTAAGTGTAGGAGATAAGGCCGGTGCTAACACACTCATAAATCAACCCAGCAGGGAATAGCCCATATAGCAGCCTCTTCTGCCTGATTGCCTGTCCTTGTCTGGTTTTACAGTGTACTTGCCTGATGCCAGCACCTGCCTAAGTTTACCTACGTCTGTGTCTGCAAAGGTTCATCACATGTATACATGACAAACCCCAACCATAGTGCTATGCCATTATGGTACTATACTACATGGAATACGTATAGAGTTGGGGAACCACTGGGATCCCTCAGCTGCTTATATAGTCTGTGTTCATGCTGCAGCTGCCGGCATGGCGTACTGCTGCTCCCATTCCGGGACAGCCACAAGCTTTGCACTGAACACACCTTCCGCCTCAATCCAAAATGCTGCCTGGTGATTTAGTTCCTGCACTCTTCATCCACTGATCCTAGTGCTTACTGGTTGCTGCGTTGAGCTGAAAGTGCTGCTGGATGAAGGCAATTTTACAGGCAGGCTGAACTTTACAGCCAGGGTGCTTTGTGGAGACCATACAGCTCCACAATGACATCAAACACTACGAGTGAGTCCTTGCAGCCTCCTTACCGAACTAGCCGGGAGTGCCTGCTGCTGACTGGTGGGCGCAGGCTGCACAATGCAGCTAGGGCTGCTTAGTTTCAAACAAGAGGTGAGGCAAAGGCCTACGTAACGGTGCTGATCCCTGTTAAGTAGTAGTACAGGGGCGCTGTACTAGCGGCCTGCGCGTTTTGACGCCTCATTCTTGCGACCGTGACAACTTGCGATTATATCCTCAACCAGAGATGTACAATGCTGTAGTGGCATCAAGCAGGCAGGTAACAGATGGGTGTTGAGGGATGGGCTCGTATGTGTACTCAAGGTTGGGTCAAAGAGCAGTCTATCAGGCAGTACGAGTGCCTTGCTAACCACTTTCTCCCTAAATTCTATGGCTTGGCAGATCCTTTGGAGGTTCAGCGGTGCCGCCTGATCCGTCAATGGTTGCGGCTCCCTGCATCTGTGCCCCATTTGCCTTTACTACATGAGCTTGGATCTGAACCTCTTGTGCATTGCTATGTGCGGCGTGCTGTTCGCTTTTATAACTGCCTTGTTGACCTAGATGTTGCTTCAGTGTATCGAGGTGTGCTACGACAGAACATTGATGATGCTCTCTCGACTCGCTCTCGGGCCCATAATTTTGTGGGGGCTCTCTTTCAGGTGTTACGGATTCTCCTGCCTCGTGCAGGTGGAATTTCACGCACCTTGCGGAATTGCCTGCCTTTGGATGCTACTGCCATTGATGAGGCATTGTCCACTAGGTACACTCAGCACATCCAGCATCTGTCCCAGGT
Organism: Pseudopediastrum boryanum; assembly: GCA_963556185.1. Lineage (NCBI taxonomy): Eukaryota > Viridiplantae > Chlorophyta > Chlorophyceae > Sphaeropleales > Hydrodictyaceae > Pseudopediastrum > Pseudopediastrum boryanum. The sequence goes on along the minus strand of OY744501.1, from coordinate 8,835,984 downwards.
TGAACATGGTACTGGATCCCGTATTGGTCTGTATTTCAGGGTTGTGGGTACACATGCTTTGGGCGTGGTCCCTTCTTTTTACTCATGTAGACTTTCTCATGGTGTGTTGGTACGCTTCTTGCGTTTTCGTCTTGGCTGCCATCATCTGCGCATTCACACAGGACGTTGGCAGCTGCCTGCCCTCCTACGTCCTCAACGTACTTGTTTGCGCTGTAGTTCCACAGCCGTGGATGATGAGGCACATTGTCTCTTCTTGTGTGAACACCCGACAATTGTTGAGGCACGAGATGTCTTCTTGTCAGCTGTTGTACCACCTGTGTCCGCACTGTCGTCTCTCAGGTATGCTGACTTTGGGGCACTGTATTCAACTGGCAGGGTCTCTCTTCCAGTGTTGGTCAAGTATGTTGCCATCTGCGTTTGTGTCGGTCGACAATGCCACCAGTCTGGTGGTACTGATGTGGTGGACTTGCCAGACATCTTGCTTCCGGAAGATCAGTATTTAGATATGTTTGATTCGGAGTCTGATATTTCTGGTGATGATTCTGAGGATGAACTGGTTGAAGTCCTCTAGATGAGTGAATACCTGCCTGGTATCCATTTGCTTGGTGGTATGGAACCCATTGTGTTTTGGATCCATCCGATGGTGTGTTTGGTCGGTTCGACCTAGCAGCCCTTGGCGGTTGCCACACCTTAAATGTTTGTTGTTGTTGTTGTTCTCTGTTAGTGTTTCCTGTGAACGTTAGTTGCCATCCCTTTACTTATGTGGGCTGGATACGGTAGGGGACACGAGGCTAGGCACCCTAGCCTCAGTTGCCTCTCCCTTAACTTACGCGGGCTGGGACTGCAGCGGTGGTGCTTGCCCCCTGCAGTAGCTCAACCAGCTCGGCGTAGCTCTTCTTTCTTCTTCTTCTATGTGGGCTGGACTGCTATGGACGGCTCTGCGCTCTGCCATTGCCCGACCTGCTTGGAGTCAAGTTAAAATCTTGGCAGCTGTAACAAATGGGCTACTTAGGAGTCCCGTCAGGTGGCATTATACTTCACTGCTTTCAAGCCATTGGTCATGTACAGTATGGACGGCGATTTGCTTCAACAATCATTTCACCAAGACGCCAGTCAACCCATGCATGGCAGGCCACTGTTTCCATGTATTGCCGTCCATGCAACGCATGCAAATGAGAGACCATCCACAGTTTCACCCTGCCAAGGTGATTGTACTTTGGTACTGATAGTAAAGGCGGCAAGGTAGGGTGACACCGTGGGATGTCTGTTCTGCATTTGCTGGTTGCAGAGGCATGCTGTGTACGTTCTGCTTAAGTGTTCTGCATTATGCTGCTTTCTTTCTGTCCTGCAGTATTGTGGACGCGTCAGTGGATGCTGGTTGTCATGCTGGTCGTCGCTGCATCTACTGCCCATGAGAGTTATGGGGGTATTCAACCTGCCAACAGTGGACAACAAACATTGAGGAATGGCAAAGCGCTCATGAGCTGAGGGCAGAAAAGTAGCGACACAGTACATGTCCTCCATGACAAGAGCAAGGTTAACCAAGGTAAGCAAAGCAGCAAGAAAGATAATGCGACAGAGCTGCAGCCGGCCCCATACCCAATACGGTGCCTCACTTTTGCAGTCAGCATGCTTCATTAGAATGACCAGTCTGACCAGCCAGTCTGACCAGCCGTCCGGTGAGTCGTTTCGACTTCCGGTCTTGGACCCGGATGTAAAAATTGGTGTGTTTGTTTGTTTTGCTTACCAGCAGCTATCCATCCTGCAGTCTCATTGCAGTTGGGCTGATAATACTTGTACCCTGGACACATAGCAATTGGTCAGTGAAGTGTAGGTGCCTGCATTCTGAGATGTCTGCCAACCGAATTGACTTGCTCACTTGCCCTGGGAATTTGGAGCTAGGGTCATCCCTTAGGCTACTGAAACCCTCGCATATGGGACTTTGCTTCAGCAGTAATTCATGTCTTTACTGCTTGCTTGGGTATGTGTGGATGCCAACAGGCCAACATCATTTGAACACAATGCAATTCCAGGGCTAATGCAAATTGTGACCAGCTGTTAACTGTGACTATGCGCCGTCACACAGCGTTATGCTAGTCCACAGTAACTGTAGCTTGGCCTGGTAGTCAGACGCAATAGCTTGCTTGTCTGTAAGAAGGCATTCATGCGCCACATCTTATTTAAAGCATGCTGAGCTGTGGCCTCCAAGGTTTGGGCCCTCACGGTGTACTAGTGTTCTGCTCTGTCTCGAGCATACCAATGTTTTTTACTCTTGATGCTTCCTCCGGTGGTTGCCTCGCTCTCCATGCACACGAAGAGGTAGCTCGCTGCTTTAATGCCTGAGACACTCATGCCAAGGTGCTATGCGGGCGATCTGAGTAGAGCCTGTTGTTCACGCACATACGGTACTGCTATCCGATGCTGTTGCAGACAGCGTGAATGTGGCTGTCACCACCCACGCCCTGAGCTGCAAAGTGGGATCTACGAGCAAAGCCGTTGTCCAGGTCACGCCGTAGAATGCAAATGCCCCTCACAACGCGCTGGATGCGTTCCAAGGTTCTAGGCAGTATCGGTCAGTGCTCCCCTCTCGTGACATCATCATGACCGGCCGCGAGCAGTACCCGCCGGGGTACGGATCATTCCTCGTTGCGGCCCGCCAATCAGGATGCACGGATAGCCGCAGGTAATGATGCTCTGCATTGGAATGACATCAGGTCCGAGCATAAAGTGCAGGGAAAGCTGCTTTGCAGGAATCACCAAGCATCAGAGGGTGTAGCACCACTGAGATCTCCGTTTTTGCTTCGTGGTAGGAAGGCCGCAGGCCTCCTCGGATATATACCGCAGTCCTTGCTCTTTCTAAGCCACATTCGCCCAAGACGCCCGGTACATCTGGATTGTCTTTGAGCATATTTGAGCATTCTGTCTATTTGCAAGTTGTACAGAAGGCCTTCAGAAGACAAACAGCTGAGGACCTTGTGCGACTATCTTTGGTGAGCAGGTGAGAGGGACAATTGGGGTGCAAAGAACAATGCAGAGGTCCAGACCTTTCTGAAGCAGCTGCAGGACGCGCAGCAAGCGGTCCGAGGTATCTGGAATGGCTTCCTTTCGCAGTTTGGCTTGCAGCACAGCATGTTTGCATGAAGTCTATTCAGCGGCTTGAATTTGTGAAAGCAGACTCCGACTGTGCGCCCTGTTACAAGAAGGCTTCTGTTCGTGAAGGTGCTTTGCACGTCAAAATCTGTACCTAATAGTTACCTCGGCCAAGCAGCCAAAGAAACATAGGACGTCTTGTGTGCTCTGCAACAAGAACAGGCAGTATCTCATTGCAGTATTTCAATGCTTCTTCCTCCTTGCTGAACCTCTGTACCATTGCGCTCTGTCTCTGCAGGCAACATGAAGGCTACCCTATCTTCCATCAAGCCCGGCAGCGGCAGGGTCGCTCCCTTCGGCAACGGTAGCCGTCGCCACACTCCTTCCGTGGTGTGCTCCGTCGGTAATGGCAACGGCAAGACCGCTGGCGCTGCTGCTATGGCGGCTGCGTACCTCTTGGTAAGCTCTTCAGGAAGTGCACATTTGTGCACAGAATGTCTCTTAGAACTGCAATGGGGCTCTTTCATCTTGTACTCTAGTACTAGGATTGGGGCCCAGGCAGTACATCAGTACAGGGTGCAATGCATCAGGGCAGCCTTTCCGTCATCTGCACCATTCATTGGTTAACAAGTATCAGTCCATGTATATTAGAGTCCTTCGTCCTGACGACAGTGACATGCACCTTGAATGTGAAAGGCCTACAAGCTATCCCACATAAGATAAGCCATTGATTCTTGGCCTCTTGTAGGCAGCCATACTTGAAACTGTTTGGTTTAGCAGCTCTTTTCGTCACACCGGTGTGCAGCTCCTTTGTTTATATACCAGAAGCACAGCTCGGCCAATCGTTACTCAACTGCATTGGGAGTCTGTATGTTCGGTATTCAAGGTTGGCATGGAATGGTCGCATTCCAGGAATGCAATTCATGTCTTGGCTGAATACTAGCATGTCTGTTTGTATACAAATGCACTGCCGTGTGCTCCAGTGTTGTTTGGCATTGCCAATAACGTGTGCTGGTTGCATCACAGTGTTATACAGTCTCTGCATGCTTTTGATGCTGCAATTCTGCCTCTGAAAGAGAGGTCAAGGCACAGAGCACATTGGCGCTTTCCACTTGCTGTGTAACTGCAATATGTCCTGTATAGCACTAACATAAAGCGATAGTTCACTCTCCTGGTAGATAACCATATCTGCATTCCCTCTTCCTGCCTTTGTTTCTGCAGGGTCAGGCAGCCATGGGTGCTGGCCCTGCCCTTGCCTCCCTGCCCAATGGCCCCTCCACTGCCCCCGTGGCTGATGTGGCCGGTCTCTTTGACCTGGTCAACCCTTTCACCGCTGAGGACAATGCCAAGGTTGGCAAGAAGTTGAGGGATGCCCCTCCTGGTGAGTCAAGGCTTGGATGTTGAAGCTGAAGGTTGTGGCTTAGCTTTGAGACATGGATGTAAAGGGATGCCTGCCTCTCTTAGGCACAAATTACTACTTTTTATGTGTGGCTTCGATACATGGATGTAAAGGGGATGCCTGCCATGGCAGGGAGGGGCTGCGTAGGTGTTATGTCTGGTTAGTGGCTGATGTGTGGGATGCTTATGTCGTGTTTGCATCAGAGACGCCCCGATCAATGCTGCTAAGGCTGCTGCTGTATGGGGTCAACTAAACATGGCATCAGAGACGCCTAGCTTAATGCTGCTAAGTGTGCCGCTGTGTGGATTCAACATCATGACAGGAGCCATACAACGCCCGTGCCATATGGCTCAGTCAATTTGCAATCACTTCATCCCCATCTGGAGCATCTTAAGTTCAAAGCAGAACATGAGTGTCAGTGGGGTATGGAATGCAAGGGGTCCGGGTTAGGGCGCTCCTGCTTCCCATTACCTCTTCACCCCAGTCCAGAAATGTTACTGATTTATTGTTCCCCTTGTCTGATTTGCTCTTGCAGTTGACCAGCCCTCCACCGCCTCCACCCCTCCCACCTTAAACACTCCTTCTGATGCCAAGAACGCCATCCCCATTCCCACCATGCCTGAGCTGCTGGAGTCTGTGGCTGAGAAGGAGACCCTTCCCTTCGGCACCACCAGTGAGATCAAGACCCTGGCTCAGCAGGAGAGGGATGCCCAGGAGCGGCCTAACCTGCTGCCCAATCAGGTAAGAGAGGGAACCATTAGTGAGGCCTGCAGGGGCTCGCTGCTCTCATATATAGATGGATGCATGGGTTCTGCTTTTGAATTCCTGTGGGATGTCCTATGAGGTTGCGAGTTATATGTCTGGGTTCTGCATCTTCTCAAGGGGCGGATATTGATACCTGTACCACCATGTACACTGTTCCCAAATGAGCAGCCATGTGGTCAACCCTAGCAGCCCTGTTACGGGTGCTACACCTTGATGTTTATTTGGTTGGCTGTGACATACTGCATTTCCGGGTCGATGCCTACCACCCTGCTACCAGATTAGAGCATGCTCCCTAGAGGCTGGTGCTGCACCACCTGTGTCCTGCCCACATGGTCTATAGCCGCTTTGTCTTCGCTCGTTCTCCTTTGTATCTTTATCTGCCAACTCCAACAATTGTACTGATCTGCATTGCTGCTGCTTGTCTTCCGCTGTACAGGATGCCCCCAGCCCTGCTGGCACTGACGAAATTGTCCGCCCCTCCAAGGGTAAGGAGAACGAGAGCCTGAGGCGCACCAGCTTTAGTGCTGCCGTCACCAAGCCCTCTCTGTTCGAGATCGCTGACGCTGGCCCTGAGACTGCTTCCAGCTACAGTGACCCCGCTCTCCCTGATGCCGTTAACAAGGCCGCAAACAAGCTGTCCATCGGCCAGCGCACCTCCGGTGACGTCGGCGGCAGCAGCCCCCAGCAGCTGCAGAGCGATAACACGAGCTACAGCGATCCTGCCATCCCTGATGCCCTGGACTCTGCTGCTCGGAAGCTGTCTACCGGCCAGCGCGAGTCTGGTGACGTTAGCGGCAGCTCCCGTGGCAACTTGAAGAGCTTGGCTAGCAACTACAAGGACCCCCTGTTCCCCGGTCGCGGTGCCACCAAGAAGATCCAGCGGGCTGCCAGCAACGTTGACACCGGTAGTGTCGGGCAGAAGGCCAAGTCCGGGTTCCGTGATACCAAGAAGAAGGCTAGCCGTGCTGCTGACGAGGCTGCTCTGAACGTGAAGGATGCTACTGACATCAACGCCAGCAAGTCGGCTAAAAGCATCGGCAAGCAGCTGCAGCGTGCGGGTGACGATGCTGGTGACGCTGTGCAGGATGCTGCTAGCTCTGTGCAGGGCAAGATCTTGCGCAGGATCTCCACTGGAGGCCCCCAGCTGTCCCCCGTGATTGATAACATCGCAGCATCCTCCGGCAGCCTGCAGAAGGATAACATCAACTATAGCGACCCTGCTATCCCCGGTGCCCTTGACGCTGCTGCTCGGAAGCTGTCCACCGGCCAGCGCGAGTCTGGTGACGTCGGCGGCAGCAGCCCCAACCAGCTGCAGAGTGACAACAAGAGCTACAGCGACCCCGCCATCCCTTCTGCCCTGAGTGATGCTGCTAACAAGCTGAGCATTGGCCAGAGGGTGTCTGGTGATGTGGGTGGTAGCAGCCCTGGGGAGTTGCAGAGCCAAGCTGGCAGCTACAGCGACCCTGTGCTGTCCAACAGGGCTGGTGACAAGATCAGTGACGCAGTGAGCAATGTGAAGGACTCCACCTCTTCTGGCATTGACGTGCCTGATGTGGGTGGGGCTCTGAAGGGTGCTGGTGACAAGGTGTCTGGTGCTGCTAGTGACGCTGGTGACAAGGTGTCTGGTGCTGCTAGTGATGCCAAGGGCGGGCTCGGTGGCATCTTCCGCCGTACCTCGGCTGCCGTGGCTGACAACCCTGTGGTTGACAACATCGCAGCATCCTCCGGCAGCCTGCAGAAGGACAACAAGAGCTACAATGACCCTGCTATTCCCGGTGCCCTTGACGCTGCTGCTGAGAAGGGGTCCCGCGGCCAGAGGGGCTCTGGTGATGTTGGCGGCAGCAGCCCCGAGCAGCTGCAGAGTGACAACAAGAGCTACAGTGACCCTGCCATCCCTTCTGCCCTGAGCGATGCTGCTAACAAGCTGAGCATTGGCCAGAGGGTGTCTGGTGATGTGGGAGGGAGCAGCCCTGGCGAGTTGCAGAAGACTGCTGAGGGCTACACTGACCCCCTGAAGATAGTGGTGCCCGGTGGTGGTGAGGCCCTGAGCAACAACTAAGCTGCTCCTTGCACCTTTCTTCATTGATTGGTGCTGTTGGGTGTTGCTGAGGGTGGGTGTTGAAGGGCAGGATGAAGTGTGAAGTGTGATGGTGAAGTGCCGTGCAGCAACTGTTAGTTACTGCTTGGCTGCATTTAGCATGCAAATCGCGGCATTTATGAGCAGTGTCTGTTGCAGGCTGATCTGGTGTTGGATGCTGTTGGTACCTGGGCTGTGCAGGTGGTGGTGAGAGCTGTGCACTAATTTGATTTAGCCTTTGGAAGAGGGAAGGGTGGGAAATGGTGGAAGGGTGGGAAACGGTCGACTTGTTCAGGTCTGGGAATGGTCCTAGGCTTAATGGCCACTATGAGTTAACTTTTGCAAATGGATAGATTGGTGCAGGTGTGGTTGTACTAGTATGGCGAAAAGAGTGTGTGCAATGCGAGCTGTGGCATTGATGTGATAGTCCTTCATGACACTAGGCAGGATAATGAGGTTCTGTACCTGCCAATGATGGTCCTTAGCACTTCATATCGGATCCAACTCTATGCAGCAGCCTTTGCTCCTTCTCCTGCATCTGTGGTTCAGTGTGCCTGATCCTGGTGACTGGTGGAAGATTTGTCCCTTGTGCATGGTTGATAGTTCGTTGGCAAGTAGGGCTGACATGTTGTGGACTGATGTGTTGCTGTGAGGTAATCTGGCTGTGCACTATGGAGTGTGTGTTGATGGCTGTTGGTCTGCTGATGCAGTGAGCAGTTGCCAGTGCACCACATGCAGCAGCGAAGAGAAAACAGTGCACCAGTTGTGCACAGGCTGGGTTGCAGTTGTGACCTGACATTTTTGCAGTTTTTAACCAGGGCTTTTAACGAGGGGCAGTTGGCCTGGAGGGGCTTGTGGTCCTGTTGTTTGCATGCGGTCTGCATGTGTACAGGTAACCCCTCTTCAGCTTTGATGGTTGATCAAAGTAGGCATGCTGGGTTGATTGCAGTATAGGAAGAAGCATCTTGTCTTGGTGTCTCATAAACATGTGGAGGTGCAGAGTTTGGGAGTTGGCCTGAATGTATTGGTGCTGGTATGCAGAAGAGTATGTGCAAAAATACAGGTGGGTTGTACTGGACTGATATGGATTGAATCAATGCAATTTGGTCTGTGTGCAAAAACCAATCCAGTCCTGAAATTGTCGTATATGTTGTATTGCTGTGATGATATGGGTGATAGACACCTTGTGATTCCGTACAGTAGATATGGAGATAATGGACGGAGTGTATGAGAATGTGAAATGCAAGGCAATGATGCTGAACATTTTTTGCAACGTACACATGTGGATGCCGACGGGTGTACAGCATTTTGGTAATCGTCGGTGCATCTCTTTGAATGGAAAATTTCACTTTTGCATCTATTTGCAGTGGCTGGATTGTGGATCGATTGTGACTTTGAGGCTGATGTGTAGACAATGTAAGAAAATATACAGCAGCATAGGGGATTATGGTTGAAACCTTGCCTGCTGCTTCCCGTGGTGTACGTCTCTGCTACAAACCGACTTCAGCCGTAACCAACTTGGCCCCCTGTATTGCCTCTCACTCCGTACTGCACCATCCTCTCAACCGGCATTCTAATTTGCTCCACAGCCTAGACATGCTATGCTTACTTCATGACAGCAAGCAAGAAGTACATACATATGATCTGGCCTTTCAGGTGCCAGCTTGATGAGGTGAAGCCTTCCGCATGCTGTGCAACTCATGTTTCGCAAACCTCCTGCTTTTGACAATAGCCGGTTGCGGGATCTGAATCCGCGGCCCCACACGTGAAAGGCACGCCAATAGTGTTAGTAGACCTATGAATGACGTGACAAGCAGCTTGTCGTCGTGAGCAGCCCGCTTTCAGTTGATCCTTCTTCTACGACATAAAGAGAGGAGCTCAAGAGCACCTGGTTTGGGCCGCTGCCTTGACCAGCGCACTAGTCAGGCAATAGTTTAGCCCGCTCGCAAGGATCGTCCTGGGAGCAGGTTAGTCGTAGAGCGGTAGGCTTACGCGCATCCAGCCAGGGGCGTCACAGCCACAGGTGGACACCCAGTGTGTCCAGGGCTTAGGTGGTGATCACTTGGAAAAGACATGCCATTCCCTGGTAGGTACAAATATCAATTGAAACATGCACGTTGGCATGGAGGCCCAGGAGATTGGTGCAATGCAGCTGCAAGAGATTCCTGATCCCGGTAGGGTTGGTTGCTGGCTCCATAGCTTGGTGGGCAGAGCGTCATGATAGCAAAGAAGCAGTGGACAGTGGACCTAATGGCAGGCGAAGTGCAGAACCATCTTTCAGCATGCATGGCTTGCCTGTGCTTTTACTGAAGCTGCAGCAGCGGTCTGCCAAGGGCTGCAGCTGTATGAATCGATAACCACAGGGCTTGAGGAATGTCTGCAGCAGTGATGGATGAATTTCGGGGCTGTGGCAGTGATATGCTCTGGACCTAGCAAGCAGCATAGCAACCAAGCCAAGTTTTGCTTCACAGGGAAGCAGCAGAAGCAGTGGATCATAGTAAGCAGCATGACAGCTGAATGTTGATAAATGGAGGCACACAACCTGATGCTGGTTGACATTGCTTCTGGTCAAGTTTCTTGTCGAGCTACCTCGTCGTACGTAACATGCAGCTGCATGCTCTGCTTTTGGCTGCTGCTATGTTTAGCATCTTGACAAATTGCATCCAGGATGGAATGGTATTGCTGAAGCGCACTATAGTATGCTCATGACCATGTACCTGCTGCCAATGTTGTGATTACTTGCTTCATGGCAAAATGTGGCAAGCACTGTTTAACTGTGGGTTAAAAGGGCCCATACAGCAGTGTTTATGTATGCTCTTTGGCTGAACATCTTGTCCTGCTGTACATTTGAGGACATGCAGGGGCCTTGTAGCTTGACAAGGAAAAAAACTATATTCTGGACAGCCATTCATGGTGTCACCATCATTACCTTCTGCTGAGAGTGCTAAGTTTACTGTAATGTCTGATCTATGGTTGTGACAGCCAGATGCCGTACGCTTTTGAGGCTAAGCAGCACTGTCCTGCCTGGTGATTGTAGGTCATGGCCATGACCCTACCAACATATGGGAAAGTGCCATGCAGCGTTTGTTATCCTCCTCAGTGGGAGGATCCCCAGGAGGTAGCAGCAGCAGCAACAGCAGCAGGAGTGATACAGCACCAGCAGCAGCAGTGGTACAGCACCAGCAGCATCATCAGCAATGATACAGCACTAGCAATAGCGATACAGCACCAGCAGCAGCAGCAGGAGACAGCAGCACCACCAAGGCAGCAAGAACATGATGGAGCAATAGCAGCATCAGTGCAGCAGCACTAGTAGAGCACAGCAGCGGAACAACAGGGCTGCGGCTGCAGCTGTACACCAGCAGCAGCAGTCATAGAGCAACGGCAGCAGTGGAAGAAAAGGAGAGCACCAGTGGATGCGATGGATTATTGAAACTTGCCCTTGGCCCCGTGGATAAGCAGCAGTGTAGTATATGGTGCGTGCTGCTTGTGGAAGCGGGGCTGTGCAGTAGGGGCGCTGTCTTGCAGCAGCTGTCTACACTGTCTACTCACCTTTCAGGGCCTAGCCAGTCTCTGTTGGCTCCTGACTGACTAGGTTTACAAGAGCATGGCAATGATATATGGAGCCTTCCCAGCAACTTGCTTCCCCTATTAAGGAGTAGGCCCCGGTCCACATCTTCTTCACCAAATATCTTATTCTTAGCCCCGGTGGTCTTATTGCTAAGACAGCAGGCACATGCCTGCAGATCCAGGTTGGAGCCCTGGTCGGGACATGAGGGCATGGCACGGAGAACAAGCGCTGTGAAACTGCTTGGTAGTAACCAGGGCCACTGCTCATCCTCATTGCCTGTCTTAAAATGTCTCTGGCATCGGCAAGGCCGAATGGAGCAGTCTGACAAATGACCTGCTTGACTCAAGCGGTCGGTGGCTTAGGCTGCTGCATTGTTTGATCCCCCAGCAGCGAGTCGAGGCTTCATCTTTATCTGTCTCCATGCCTCTGGCAAGTGTGTGCTTCCTCGAGCAAGTGGTTTTCCTGCTGCTAAAGTTGGGGCTGCAGTACCACAGGTTGGTCCCGTGGCCTGTAGACATGGTACTGTGCACTGCCGTTTCCAGTCAAGGCAGGCTTTGAGCAAGTCAAAGCTTCAGGCCAGGTCTACCCTTCAGCTCTTCAGCTGCATTGAGTGCTTCTGCTCTGGTTTGGGATGAGTCAGCTGCTGCTGCTACTAACTGCCGCAGCTGAGGACTGTGCATTCTACGCTGGTAAGCCAGGCCATCGCCTGTATTCCAATGCAGCAGGACATGTTAGTGTTGCCGCTTCTAAGGTGAGCCTGGGACAATGGAATAGAGGAGGGGTAGCTGGTTAAGCATTGGGGGAAGGTCAAAGGAGGTAGCGGTGGCATCCGGGTTGCACTCTTACTGCTGGTGTATACAGCAGTGCCCTGCAAGTATGCTCTGGGCCCTTAGGGCAGCGGAAGATAACTGACAGAGGGTCCATACATAGTGTCTGTACACTGTATAGAGGGGTGTTGAGCAGGGACAACGCCTGCCTGGGGCTATGAGGGGGACAAGGTGTGTTAGGGGTGGATGCAATTGTACGTTGCTATCAAACGCTCTATCGCTCGCTCTTACTCACCCCACAACCCTAACAAAGTGGTCGGAGTCATGCTTGGGTGCTGCACGGCCTGGAGGGCTGTGCAGTGGTCTCTAATAACAAAGAACGTTGTGTGTTTGGTGCTGTGCTATGTGCACATGTTTGATTGGTGCAGCTGGCTGGCATTTATGGCAAGTGGTCCTGTCTGGCATGTTTATATTACCACATTTCTGCGACATTGCTTAAGCAATCACACAGTGGCAGCAGGTGCCAGGTTCATAAAGCAAACAGTGAGAAAGCAGCATGCATTAAGGCATTTTACCGGGTAGCTGCTTGGCTGTGAGTGATTGGATATAGTGCGAATATGGATAAGTACCATGATTTGTCATTGTATATATTTTACCCTACGAGTGATGGTTGCTGGAATCCATCCCAATCTCACATCTTTGTATCCTGCTGCAAGGACTAGTTGTCCATATTGTCTCCCAGCCTTAACGTGTATGTCTCCCTCTGTAGGATTATCCATTGGTATGCATTGTTTTTTTGCAAGCCTGTTTACTCCATTGCGCGATTACTGAAGATAGCGCCCAATTGGATAGCACCCAGATAAAGTTAATTCATTGTATGCATGACTACTGCTTATTGTCTTAAAATGTGCATTGGTTGTACACAGGCTGGTTTCAAACGACCTCGCAACGTGCACAGCAAGAGGCATGGGCCTGTTGAGCACTTGCGATTGCTTAAGACGGGGTCCGAACGCCTCAGCTTCGTGAACTGCAGAACTTTCGGCAGTGACGATGCTTCGGTACAGAGCAAGCTATCCTCTTACGTCATGCAGCTGTCTCGCCTTGGCGTTGGAGCCTGTGGTGTTGCTGAAAGCAGGATACCGGGTAGTGGATGTCGTAATGTTGCGAAGGACTGGCAGTTGATATGGTCCGGGCTGCCAGAGGGTCAGCCACGGCAACATGGGGTGGGCCTGTTTCTTAACTCGAAGTGGTCCCGTTGCCTAATCGACTGGTCTGCTGTCAGTGAGCGAATCCTGGTAGTCCGTGTGAGAATCAGCAGTGGGATAAACGCCTCAATCGTGGTAGCATATTCGCCGACTGATACCGAGTCCACCCCTGAGGAGGTCAAGGAAGCTTTCTACCTGCAGTTGGAAGCTATCTTGGCAGCGCTGCCTTCCAGGGACATGCTAGTCCTTCTGGGTGACTTCAACGCCCAGGTTGGCACTGATCCAGAACCGTATGGGGGTGTTATGGGGCCTCATGGCTTTGGGAAGCAGCAGCCTTCAGGGAATGGTGAGCGACTCTTGCAGCTGGCTGGTGCCTTGAACCTTCGCTTAGCCAACACCTTCTTCAAGCACAGCAATTACCGGACTGCTACTCACAAGATGGTTAATAGAAACAAGCAGGATGTGCTCAGGGTCATCGATTACATAGCTGTCTCCAAGCGGTTCATGTCAAGTGTGACAGACTGCAGGGTCTTTCGCAGTTTTGATACAGGTGGCTCTGATCATAGAATGCTGGTGCTTACGATGCGCCTCCGCTTGTCAGTGGCCAAGCAGCACAGTGCGAAGGGACAGCCAGCACGGCCCTATGACTGCAGCCGGCTGCAAGAATCTGCAGCAACTCAGCAGTGCTTTGAGCTGGCAATGTCTAACCAGTTCAGCCGTCTGGTAGGGGCTCAGTTGCAGAGCGCACAAGACGAATGGACACAGCTAACAGCGGCAGCCAGCCAAGCAGCCCATAAGGCTGGTCTAAACCTCAAGCCTCAGCAGCGGCGCCGAGATTTCGCTATATCCGATGCGACCTTGCAGAAGATTGAGCGGAAACATGCAGCACATGCAGCGGTGCTGTCCTCTCCTAATGATGCTACCAGGGCAGATTACAGGGAGGCCAATAATGCTGCTAGGCGAGCGGTTAAGAAGGATCAGGAGCGGTACTTCAAGCAGCAAGCGCTGTTTGCGGAACATGCTCTAAAAGCTGGTAATCTAGCCGTGTTCCACAAGCATGTCCAGCGGATCTTCAAGGAGCAGCAGGGCAGTAGCTCTGCTGCTCCTACAGCTGTGCTAGGGGGTGCTGATGGCAAGCAGCTGTTCCAAAGCAGGGAGGAGGTGGTGAAGTGCTTTGCTGAGCACTTTGCTGATGTCCTCAACTGCCCTGCCAAGCTCGACCAGCAAATGCAGCAGACCATTGAGGAGTTAGTGCAGAAGATGGAGGCAGGGCAAGGTGCAAACCAGCAGAGTGAAGCAGCAGCTCAGCCACCTACTGTGCAGGAGGTTGAAGAAGCTGTCTTTGCCTGTCGTAATGGGGCAGCTCCTGGGGTTGATGGTATCGCAGCGCCTATGCTAAAGCTCAGTGGGACCATGCTGAAATGGTTGCACAGGGTCATTGTGGCGGTGTGGGAGTCAGGGAAAGCGCCAGTGGAGTGGAAACGTGCACTGTTGGTGGCACTGTATAAAGGCAAAGGAGAGCGCAAAGTGAGAGATAGCTATAGGGGGATAAGCTTGCTAAGTATACCGGGGAAGGTGTATGTCTTGGTCATTTTGGCTAAGATCAGTTCTCATATCGATGCACAACTGCTTGATAACCAGTCTGCTTTTAGGAAGGGGAGGGGCCTCACTGATGCTCTGTTCACCATACGCCAGGTCATCTCTAAGTCTGTAGCATTCGATCAGCCTCTATTCATGGCTTTTGTGGATTTGCGTAAGGCATATGATTCTGTACCGCGAGACACGCTATGGCGCATCCTGCATGTGTACGGGGTACACACAAAGCTGATAGAGTTGCTGATGGACTTGCATACTGGCACACAGGCTGCTGTTAGGATGGGTGGTGTGGTGTCTGAGTGGTTTGATGTGCATGGCGGGGTGCGGCAGGGATGTGTCATTGCTCCCTTGCTGTTCAACATCTACATGGACTTTGTGGTTCGGCAGGCAATGGCTCAGATGCCGGAGGGATGTGGGGTGAAGCTAGCCTATCATGCAGATGGGAAACTTGAGCGTGATGGGTGTGGTAGTGGTGGGTGTGTGGAGCTGTTGTCTGTTCTGCTGTATGCAGATGATATGGTGTTGCTAAGTCCCAGCAGGGAGGAGTTGGTGGTCATGCTGCAGGTGATGGACAAGGTTGCTGCTAGTCTTGGGTTGCGCATCAATGCAAGCAAGACTGAGATCCTGTCCATTGACAAGGATTGGAAGGAGGGGGATGTGCCAGTGCAGCAAGGACCAGAGGTGGTTATCAGTGAGGGTGTGGTAAAAGAGGTGTCACAGTTCAAGTACTTGGGAAGTGTGCTTGTGACTGATGGCAGGTTGGATGTGGAGTTGAATATCAGGAGGGGTAAGGCTGTGGGGAGGTTTAAGCAGTTTGAAAAGATGTGGGGTACCAAGCATCTGTCATTGGCTACGAAGGTGAAGTGTTACAAGGCATATGTGTTGCCAATTCTGCTGTTCGGGAGTGAGTGTTGGTCCCTGACCAAAGTGCAATCGCAAAAGCTTGAGCGGGTGCACTCTAGCTGCCTTAGGAGCATCCTGGGGGTCAGGCTGTCAGATCGGCACACCAATGAGCATATCAGGAAATCATGTGGGGTAGCCACCTTGTCAGCATACATCACAGCAAATAGGCTGAGGTGGATGGGGCATGTGGGCCGCATGGAGGAGGGCAGGTTGCCGCATATTGCGTTGTTCTCTTCATTACATGGTGACATGACGAGGCCAGTGGGTAGGCCTCGCCATACCTGGGAGAAATGCGTGTGTGCAGATCTGAAGGTGCTTGGTCAAGATGAGGGGAGCTGGGAGGCTTCATGTCAGATTAAGAGTGCTTGGAGGAAGAGGTTGTGGGATCTTACGCACCCTTGGGAAAGCCAACGGTTAGTGAGGTGTAGAAGGCGCACTAAGCAAGCTATTGATAAGCATGTGGAGCGCTATGTGGTGCCTTTCAGTGGCTGGGAGGATGGTGGTTCACCAGTACCTAGGTGGTGGGAGCCACCTCCAGCCCCTACTAGGGTGGTGCTTGATCCTGCTGCCTCCCCGCCACCCATGTGTGATGGAAGTGGAGCAGGTTTTGGGTTTTAGTGGTGGTGTTTGTTTCCCCTTGGTGTGCACGCCGTTGCATCTAGCCTCAGCTTGTGTGTGGCAAATCCACCATCGGTTGTGTGGCTTCGTGATTGTGATCAGGAGCCTTGTGTTTGTGGCCTAGGTTTGTTTGGCCATTGGCATTGCTGGTCTTGCGTTTTGATTGATTGATTGATTGATTGACAGGCTGGTTTCACTTGTCCATCTGTGCTGAGTGGGGCGATTTTTCTTGGAGGAAGAACCGACATGGTCGCAGGCTCTTCGTGAACACAATGAGTGCACGGTTGTGCATCGGCCCATCGGTGCTGTGGACCCACAGGGCCAATGAGGATCCAGAGGGGGCCAAATGGGATGGTTGATTGTTCCAGGTAGGTAGGGAGGATGCGTGTTTGAAGGGTGGACATGGGAGGGTCGACTGTCTAAGGGAATTGCAGTTGCCTCTAGTGTTAGCACTGATACTTAAGACTGCAGAAGCTTGGTGTTGTGTCCATAATGTGAGTTTAGGGGCGCAAGTGGGTATGGGGAGGATGCTGGATGATTGCATGGATGAGAAAGATGCTGCTAAATTCGAGGGATGCTGCAGGGTAGGACTGGATGGGTTGGGGAGGCGGCAGATTTGCTTGCCCATAACAGATAGCATGTCCCCTACACCAGGCCGCCCTGGGCACCCGGGTCGGTCGGTCGTATCACACGGGTTCAGGATGTGTACAAAGCACCACACACTTGTGGTGTTTTTGGGGCTTTTTTTTGGGCCTTTTTGGCCCGCGTGGGGGTGCCGAACTAGACCGGTTCAAAAACATGGACTCTCAAAAAGCTGGGGTGGGCACAACAGTTGATGACGTCAGCAGTTGCGCAACTGAAACATGGGTCGCTAGCTCAATTGGTAGAGCGCTCGCTTTGCATGCGAGAGGTAGGGGGATCGAAACCCTCGCGATCCATGGAGGGGTCGTAGCTCAAATGGTAGAGCGCTCGCTTAGCATGCGAGAGGTAGGGGGATCGATGCCCTCCGACTCCAGGAGTCGCCTGATAGCGTCAGGCGGATTGGCGCAATGGTAGCGCGTCTGACTCCAGATCAGAAGGTTGCGTGTTCGATTCACGTATCCGTCACTCGGGTGCCACGAGTCCTTAACTGGACCTCCACTTTTTCCCCATTTTCTCTGTAGGGTGTAAGTCGACAGAAGCTTCCATAGCTCAGCTGGTTAGAGCGCTCGGCTGTTAACCGGGAGGTCATCGGTTCGATCCCGATTGGAAGCGTGTGCCCGGGTAGCTCAGTTGGTAGAGCGCAAGGCTCTTAACCTTGTGGTCGTGGGTTCGAGCCCCACCTCGGGCGGGGAAGCATAGCTTCCAGCTTGACAGTATGAGACTGTCAAGCAGCTATGTCACTGTAGTTTAGTGGTTAGAATTCCACGTTGTGGCCGTGGAGACCCGGGCTCGACTCCCGGCAGTGACAGCTCATTTTGCCCCCAATGTGAGTGTGCTTATGCACAACATTTGGCACCATGCATCACCTGCAATGCCGGATCATGGAATGAAGGTGTGTGCCCCTGTTTTGTGGTTGGGCCTTAGCCTAGTGGGAGGAGCGTGTGGTAACTAGGGAAGGTCGAGCTCGCTTGCATGTCTTGTTCATTTCATGGAACCCTGCTTTTGATGTATGCTTGCACTCCTGTGTCCCAATGGTCCTTCACTCCTTGCTTTGCTAGTTTCAAGTTCTTGCACTCCTCGTCTTGCAGCCAACTCAGCTTTACCTTTTGGTCTGGAGCTGTAGTTGCTTTTGCATTTCCTGGGGGGCGGCAGGGTGCATGGGTGTTGCTATAGGCCAGTCCGAGTCGCAAAGCATGCTGTTTGCAGAGTGCTTGTAGGGTCTTTCAAATGGTGTGACAGCCTTGCCTCTCTAGAAGTCTCGCCTTAGTCTCGCCTCTTTGTCTCAATTTTCCCGCTTGCACATGGTCACATACTGGATGGAGATATGCCGCGGGCGCTGCACGGCCCAGAAGCTGTGCAATGATCTAATGTCATACATGTCAGTGGACGAGGAAGGGTAGGGGATGTAATGGCCCCTGCTTTGTACTTGTACCAACCTCCTGGCCAGTCACAATGCGTACAAGTGGAAGTGCTCTCAGAGTCAGCAATGTAACATAGTTCTCAGGTGCAACCTACGGTCTGCTTCTCTCAGCCTCCCGTGATCTCGGCAGCTCTCTGTCTCGATACCTCTCTCAATTTCTCAACCCACTAAAAGATTGGTTGGAGCCACGCTGTGTGCTGCAGAGCCCAGAGGGCTGTGCAATGGTCTCAGTTAACTACATATATGTCAGTGTGTGCATTAGTGTTGGCCCTCTGCCCCCCTTTTTTCCACTAGGCCCTCATCTCCCATGCTCTTCCTCCCTGTTTTGCTCCTTCCCATTTCTCCCACTTCTTCCTCATCCCCCTCTCCCCAACTCCCCCCCCCCTCTTCCCCCCCTCCCCCAACTGCTGCGGCCATCCGGTTGTTGCACCCATCCACCCATCCACCCCATATCCCTAATTATCACAGAGGGTCCTTCTGTGTCTTCTGCAGGTCGTGCATTGTACGCTGCTCTGCAAGAAGTCAATTGAAGATGATCATCAATCAAACTGCTGATGGTTATAGGTCCAAGCCCCACCTTTTCTGCGAGCACCGGTTGGAGAGCTTGTCACGATGATATCAGAGGTAGCCTGGTGAGTGGAGCTCAGTTAGGAGATTGGATGATTGCTGAATTCCTAAAGGGCTGCAACTTGATCCTAGTTGCTCCCAATGTACGAGTAGGTTTTATTGATACCAATGTGTTTCATGGGTGGGACAAGGTTCCTCAGCGTTATTGACAGTTGTCACTGTATTATGGAGTTCCATGTCAAGATGTATAGTCAGCCGGATGACTCAGACCTGCGTGCATGTCATACTGTTCTGCCGGCTTGTCATCTCCATGGGCCCTTCTGCACAGTCCTTGCTGCATGCATCAAATACGCGCACACAAGTCCAAGTCATTTGCAGCCAATCCACCCCCAGCACTAAATCCGTCCAAGCCCTTACCGTTTGCTTTGTCTGCCCTCCCTGGGGGCCACCACCTTTCCAAGCCCCATCTCCCACACCCTCTAGTACAGCCACACTTCACTTTCAACTAGCTTGCTGACGTTGCAGGACCTTTCCTCTCCTTCAAATCCCTTGCTGAACTCTTCTTCTGGTTGAGAATTATATTGTATGCTTTTTGTCATCTGCAGTTGACCCTGCCGAAAGATTGAAGTCACAACACAGCTGTGACCCCAAGACCTACAGTTACTGCCTGGGGTCATCAGAAGAGTTGCATGTGGCCCAAATCACTGGTTAAAATACCATTGCAGTGAATATTGCAAAGATGTTTAATGGATGTGATGGAGCTCTCCTCATGTGGCTGCTTTCTCCAACACCAATGTCTCGCCGCCACTGCGATAATTACTCTTGTGCTTGGCTTCATGTAACCTCTAAAGCAGCCAACTGGTGCATGTTGCCATCACTATCAAGCCCTTTCTTGAGGTGAGTTTGTATGTAAGGGTTTGCATGTATGGTTGGGTTCAGCATAAGACCTGTTGGGTAGGGTGTGATGGTTTCGTGACCTACGATCACTGCTAAATAGAAGCAAGTAGAAGCAAGGGGGGCACAGGAGGACAAGAGGCCATGGGGAGCGAAGGGGGGCGAAGGGGAGCGGGGGGCGGGGAGCGGGGGGCGGGGAGCGGGGGGCGGGGAGCGGGGAGCGGGCCGCACACATCTTAGTGGCGTGTGTCCTCGTGCTGGTGGGACAAGAAGGACTGAGGGATATAGGAGGGAGGCTAAGGGGTCGAACGGCTGGAGGAAGGACAGAAGGAAGATATCAGCAACAGGAGGGGAAGGAGCAGTGGGAGGGGGGACGGAGACGAACAAGCGATGAAATTAGAGAAGGGTGGCGCACATGATAGAAGGAAGGAAAAAGGGACACTGGTTTAACTTCTAGTATGCCTTAATGCGGCTACCTTGCCTTGACCAGCACTGATTAGCTGCATATACTTGTAGGCCTTAGTTGTAGAAACGGTTAAAAAAGGCAGACTGACGGCACATATATGCAAACTGCAAAGTTCCCAGCGTACATGGTTTCTGCAGCTAGAAATAGAGCTACCCGGTAATGAAGATTCCTGTTTCAACATGGGCAGAGCAGATGGTGCCAGTACAGCTGCCCATAGGCCTCAAACAGACACGTCGTATACTTCTTAATATGAACTGACCTAGCAGTAAAGTAGCCCACCCACTCGGTAAATTCAATCAATTGATTAAAACGCAAAACCAGCTATGCCAGAAGGTCACTCAAGACCAAGCAGCACGCGACCCCTGACAACCTGGAGTCCCACAACCCCATGTCGGCCAACGACATATGGACACCCCTCGTACAAATGAACCGGTGAAAATTTTGAGGCAAATCCCCGCTGTGGGTTTGTAAGGATTGTTCCCAAACGCGGGCCCACAAGAGGTGGGCCTTTGCTCTGCAGCTTGTTGCAAAGAAATGAACAAGTGCTCATCTGGATTAATATATGAGGAAGATCACTGCACAGCTTTCTGGCCCTGCAGCACCGGTCACATGACTCTGACAATCAGTTTGTCAGTGTGTGTTAAGAGGAACCGATCCTGAAAGTGGAGACAATTAGACATCGAGAGAGCCGCTAGCAGAATTACATAGCTAAGAGCAGTACAGACTGCATGCTTTGTGAGTGGCCAACAATCCCAGTACCCTGCCACCCCCCCACGAAGTCATCTGGATTACTATATGCTGAAGGCCGTGCTCGTGGCTTTATGGCATGCATCGAATGAAAGAAGTTCATATCGGCGACGGTTCATGTTGTTTTTCAGGTGGGCTGGAGAAGTTCAGACTGTTTGACCGTTTTGACTGTTGCTACTGCCTCTTCATTGATCTCTGATATCAGGCAGGCAGTGCACCAGCAGGAGACGAGCAATAAGTAGCACTTGGTCGCAGCAATGACCTACCCAGCAGTGCAGGACCCAGTCCCAGTTTAACCTTGGATAGTGCCAGAGTCGCACAGTGGTACAGTCAACATCCGCTAGACAATGAGTCACAGCAGTAGCGGTGGCCCCAATCAATTTAGGTAAGCCTTCATAACTGCTTTCTGTACTCTGGAAACCATAGAGAGAGACAGTGTTTTCTTAGGGCTGAGCACAGCAGAAGGGCAGTTAAAAGGGCAGCCATCAAGTCGTGGTAGGATAATCTATATTGGGAGGTGCAAGCAATGGGCAGGGAAGGAGCAGTAGAATTTGAAGCTTGTGTGATGAGGAACCACATATTGGTATTGCCATCACTGCTTTTTTGCTGCTGACAGAGCAAGGCACTGTGGTGCAAGTATTACAATTATTCTGGCAGCCCAGTATAGGTTCGACATTTAACTTGCTGACTAACACAACAAATGGCTAGGCCGATATCTATACTGCCTGGGAAGACCCTCCACCCATAAGTAGTATTTGTGTATCGTAAACATAGTTGAATCGTGGCCCCAGCTTTTAAGCTGGCATACAAGCGACATCTAGTTCTACACCCTTGCAGTGTGCTTGAGGACATGGCGGGGAGTGCAGGAGGGAGGTAGCTTCAATTGAGGTATTTACGTGGGTACATGATGCTACTGGATTGTTTTCATGTGATGCACAGCACACTTCAATTCCCCGATTCATGCCTCAGAAGGGAAAGAGAGACAGAAACCAGTGACAAACCGAAACCTAACCAGTTTTAACGTCCAGGTCCAAGACCGGCAGTCGAAAGGGCCCATCAGATGGTCTTGCGGCGACGGTGTTGCCCATTACCCCATCAAACAGACAAATCCATCTTCAAGACAACGCAGATACGAATAACGATTTTCTTGTGGAGTCCCGGGCTACGGGCCAAAACTTGGAGACCCATGTATCTCATTATTTTTGATGTTTTCATGATATGCCAAAGCAGAAGCTGCCATAGGCACCATCGCCATATTAATACAAACACAGCCGTCATTGGCATAACGCTTGGTTGTGCAGAAGCACAGGACGGATTGATCATTCACGTTTTGGCTGTTGGCTGTTCATCATTCAGGCCGCTGGCAATTCGATTCAATTCCTGTGGATTTGACACGGGTGCAGGACGCTTACTGGAAGTGCGATGAAAAGATGCACACCCACACAATAAACTCAGGCCGGTTGGTCGATGTTTAGACGCGTTCAGGATGTGTACAAGCAACACACGCCCCAAGTAAGGCTCTGAGAGGAGCACCACCCATGGATAATGCATTGACTCACGAGTCACTGGAGTGACAGCCGTAGGCAAGTGAATTTTCACTCAGGCCGCTGGCAAACTCGAATTTCTTTAGAGTTTGGGTGATGATAGCTTCGGCTCTGGGTGGTGGCAGCTCTACCTGTCCAATCCAGCCCTCAGAGCTGACAATTCCGGTATGGTGTAGGTGGTTAGCATAGCCGGCTTTCACCCGGCCGACCTGGGTTCGAGTCCCAGTACCGGAGGCTGTTTTTTAAATTACAGTGTTGCAGTGGTTTGATTTACTGAGTAATTCAGTTGGAGTATCAGTTGTGACCAGCCAGTCAGGTTGGAGTCTCCTTGGCGCAGTCGGTAGCGCGTAGGTCTCATAACAATTCGGGAGGAATCCTAAGGTCGCCAGTTCAAGCCTGGCAGGGGACAAATTTTTGATTCTTCATGTCACATGGTTCCAGGCCTTGCTGTTGCCGTACAGTTGTGTAATGAATCAATCCTTGGAGAGTTGTTCTATGTTTGTTCCAGGAATTTTAAGGTCGCCAGTTCAAGCCTGACAGGGCACACATCTTTGTTTATAAACATGTTGTTTCCCATCTCTTTGCTATTGTACAGCCGTCTAGTAAAGCACGACTGGAAAGATTGTTCTATGTTTGTTCCATGGAATGGCATCACCGTGTGCAGGCTGCACACAACGTTTTCAGTGAGTGAGTGGACGCCGGGCGTTAGCCCTGCGTAGTTTTTAGTTAGAGGCGGTACTATCACGCGTGGTGCGTTCCCCCCCTACCCTGTCCCCCCAATCCATCACAGAACAGACAGATGCGTGTATATGGGACTACCCGATGCCTGCTCTCATGGCTGCGGATGTGCCCTGCTGCTGCAGTTTCTGTCGATGTTGCCAGATCTTTTGCATGTGTTGTGTGGCGCAGATTGCCACCTTCTGAATAGTTTGTTTCAAATGTTTGCCGCTGATGCCGAGTCTGCGGAGCGGAGCCAGAGTGTAGTCTTCGTATGCAGTGCCTGCGACTCCTACTAGAATGACCACTGTGTGGACGACGGAGGCTGGGTGCCGGTCTCGTTTTCAGGAACGTTTTCAGGAATGTTTTTGCTGGTCCCACTCCTCTCTTTCCTCCGTTTTACTCTTGCGTTAGTGCATGCAGGCATGTGGGACTGGTCACATCTTTGTATGTAATTTATATGACCTGTCAGACATTGCTGGCAGAGGTCAGTGTACAGGAACCAGCAATAGTGCCAGTGCCAGCAGCCAGGCATTCCTGTTCCAGCAACAAACCAGGGGGAGCAACACTCCATGCCAGGGGTTGAGCAGTGGGGCTTTGCCCAATCATGTGAATCTGCAGGGATTGATGGAGGTTGGTGAGTTGGGGTGGCCCTGGCCGTGTGCATGGGCGGGTGACTGGGCAGGAAAGAGTGTGGGATTTATATCCTTCATGAAGCTCATAGCAGGAGGAACGTAATCAACAGTTCTTGTAGGTCCTCTCATGTAATGCATAGTGCCTGCATGCTCAGCCAATTCTCCGCCTTGTACTCCAGTTCCTATTGGCTTGACATGATTGTGCTTCTCACAGACCATGCTAGTGTATGTGGTAACACCCATCTGTGCAGTTTCCTGTTGTAATTCACTGGGGCATTTCTGGGCACGGAAATGGGCCATCGCCTTTATATATAAACCCTCCCTGCCAGCTCTCTTGCAGCTTTTTAACATCATCGTATCGCGTCCAGGTGTCCGTCCCGATATGCTCTGCTGACATGCTAAGGCTTCTCTGATCTCCTGGGTCCCTGCTTCTTACTGTGGTTATGGGCTGCTGTCATAATGTGCATTATTGCTCCACATGGGCAATTTGCGCTGCCAGTTTCCACTCAAGAGGCAGCTTCGCACCAGCCACCAACAGCAGGTCTCGCATGCCTGCCATCGGAATCGAGCCTAGTACTGTGCGTGTGTGTCCGTCTCCATGTGCCCCTGCCAACTGTTTTGCCAGGATATCAGATGTGGAGTCCATCTTTTGCTTGGGACTGTGCATCCAGTGATGTTATATCCAGCCACTGCACCAGCAGTGAGGTGTCGCTCTACTAAGGGCTTGCTTGATATATCATCCAGCACCCATGTTGGGTATATCAAGCAAGCCCTTTGATTTAAAAGCTGAGATAAGACTGGAAAGTAATATAAGCCCTCAGTGATCAAGCCCTCCTTATTGACGGGTTGTCAAGCGGTCATGGGCCTGTGTACACTTCATGTGCTGCTTCAGACAATTCAGGTACGATGAATGTTTAGTTATCCTCGGTGGAAGGTACATGAGCGAGGGGGTGGCGAAGGGGGGGGGGGGGAGAGCGAGGGGTTGAAAAGAACTATGGATTTTTGCTGCTTATTGGTGTGAATTGGCCTACTGCGTCCGAGCCTTGAAATCGGCCCCTGAAGAAGAATGGGCCACCGTTGTTGTATATTGATACAACTTTCGCAAGGTAGCCCTCCCCCACATGGATTCGAGGGTCTTACACGGATGCAGGATGCTGCTCCCGCCCTAGACTGATACGATTGGAATATGGGCCCCCCCACCTGTGCGAAAAACTAGCAATGCAGGTTCGAAACCAGTGTAAGCGTGGTTGGTGCCAGACCTTGCAGCTTGCTCACGCACACATCATGAGCACATGGCGCTATAGTGTAGTGGTCTATCACACTGGACTCTGAATCCAGTAACCCCAGTTCGAACCTGGGTAGTGCCTACAGCGTCCGTAGTCTAGGGGTATGATAGGTCCCTGCCACGGACCAGGCCCGGGTTCGAGTCCCGGCGGACGCACTTTTGCCAAAATACCGGCCTGGCGAACCCCTCTGACATTTACAGCGGGTCAGCGGTTTCCATCGACAGTACAGTCTACGTCATCGTTCAACTCTCCTCTGGTGGCAGGTGGGCAAGTTTTAGCCTGACTAACCCTTTGCTACAATGTTTTCGATCAGCTGTCAACATTACAGATGACAGATTAACAAATGGCCCCATCTATCAAGCGGGGACGCAACATAACATCATGGGACCAAGGCACCAGCCTTCGCCTGGCAACTACTAAGCCCTTGCCGCCGCCAGTCGGTTCCTAGCATACCTCACCGAGAAACAGATGGTCTGTTACAATATGCAATGATACACTTCGTTGGAGATACCTGCTGCAGACAGTCGAGTATGCCACCATACACAAACTATTGCCGCATCACTGCAGACACCCTATCTAGCACGCTGCGCCATAAAGTATGGTGTCACTGGCTTGCAACAGAGCATCAGCATCCAATATCCGCCAGCCCTTTACATGACACATCACAACAAAGAGACAGGGGGTGCGGCAACAAACTGCTAAGGGCAGGCACCTGAAAGCCTGCCGAATGTAGACACACAATAGCCATACCCCATGCCCTGGCGCCTATCTAAACATCCATCGTTCAGGGCAGTAGTAATACTGGACATGGCACAAACTCCGCCAGGAGGTTGGCATCCACATGTTTGGCATGCACTGCTTCTGAATGCAGCACCACCAGGTCTGCATTGATCTCATCAGCAACATCACCTGGTGAAGGAGGAGCAGCCATGCCAGCAGGGCTTTGTCAGTCATTGTGTCGGAGCATATGGTGCAGGTCTTCTGCCAACCTCCATAGGGCCCAGCCAAATGTGCTAGCAAGTAGACATACCCCATCCCTGCATGCTAGGGCTGCCCACCCACACACACTAACAAACTGCTTGGAGTCATGTGGCGGGTGCTGCATGGCCCGAGAGCTATGCAGGGATCTATCCCATATACTAGGGTTGCCCACCACCTAGCCCCCTACTGAGGATATATCTTGGCACCAACAGTACTGTACTGCCCCGCTGCAATGCTGCGTGCAATTGTGTACCTCTTCTTCATACTTGAGATGCTTGCTTATCCGCAGATGTTTAGTAGGAGTAGCATGAGCACTCAGACAAAGCATAGAGCATGCCCTTTTAACATGCTTCCTAAACCCTAACCCTAGAGCCTAACCCTAAACCCTGAACCCTAGTGACTGACTAGAGCCACCGCCTCTTTCCAGTGGCTGCCAGGCCATAGTGGCTGCAAAACTTACCTGGAGGCACGTAATAGATAAATTTGTCACTGGAGCAATGACAGTCATTGTAGAAGGCTCAAGGTGGTTTTAACCGATTTGAGGTGTCCATCTGAAAGGTGAGTCTCAGGGGTGACCAACCCTCTGTTTGATTTGCTTAGCTTTATATCATATGCAAGGGTGCTAGAAACGAAACTTTGGGGAGCTCCGCAGGCACTCTTTAGTTGTAGTTATGTCATATTCGAGGATTCGCCAGCTGGCAACTTTCGGCAGTGGTTTTCAGTCTCGCTAGCGCCTGAGGCTATTCTGCGTAGCTCTTGCATCGCTCGTTGCTAGGTTAACCAGGACAACCATCGCCCATGCGACATGCATAGCGCGCAGTTAATAACACCTTGTCTGAGAGATCATGGGTGGTATTTCAGCTCACCTAGCAGCACTGAGGAGCGAGCATCCTCCATTGGCTTCTCCAGAAACTCTACATCTTCTGCAACACATCCACGCTCCTGGAAGTGCCTGCACAGGGTCAAGCACAAGAAGTATGTCTCACAGATACCCACTAAGATGAAGCTCCACGGAAGCGCCCACACCCAAGGGCCCTTCCCAAAACCCCGCTGGAACCAGGGCTTAATCCTTTTCCGAAAATTCCCCCACCGCTCTCTTTATGATTTTCTCTGGGTGCCTAAACAAGACTGCATGATGGCTAGGTCAGCTACTGCTATAGTTCCTCCTATCATCACATTTCATGATATGCCATAGCAAAAAGTGCCATAGGCCCCGCACCTCAAGCTGTCACAAAGAACAGTGAGGTGGAACAGATATTTCCTCCTAATCCCTTGTCAACCCCTCCCTTGTCTTTGAGCTACCTTTGACAAAAAGGCAGTACAATTACCCTACGAAACTGGCTCCTCAGCAGGGCGAACTACTTTTACACTTAGTGAGAGATTAGAGATCTGATGAACCACCCACTTGCTGAGCTCATGCAGGGAGCTGTCATGCATGCAATGCCAGATGTAACATTCAACAGCAAGGGGCACAACAGTTATTGCTATTAGGCCTATAGGATACTCTCTCAAACCTATGAGAGGGCGAGGGAAGAAACGAGGAGGAGGGAAAGGAAGGAAGGAGATAGAGGAAAGAACGACCGGGGGTAAGAGAGGAGGGAGAGGGAGGGGAGCGGAGCGGAGGAGACGGAGGCTTACATTATTCTATAATGTAAAACCGTTCTGTTTCCAAGCAGGCTTCAGTCCCCTGAACTATCCAACAGATGAGGACTTGAAAGCGGTGTAAGCCAACAAACATGGTAGAATGCCCAGTGCTCCACAGCGTCCCTCCATCTAGGCTAGGTCATCCCATGTCTTGCAACAAGAAGCAGTCCTAGCATACATATCCCTGCCAAAAATGTCTTCCTGTAACATTGATGTCTAAATGTGCTATGCTCCATCTGCAGCTGACACTGGCTGGACAGCAAATATTTTCGCTTTTGCTTATAACCCGACTATAGTGTCCGTTACAGCTCAGCCTATAGTGTCCGTTAGCTGCTGCTGCTGCTGCTGCTGCTGTAGTTGTAGCTGGGCAGGCAATGATCTGCTCGACAGCTGGACCTAACAGATGCCCACTAGTGCTATACGGAAGTTAGCAGGGCACCTGCCTGCAGACTGCTTCCTAAGTCTACTAAGGGTTCCCACTGCCCCTGGTGCTCAAGAGCTATCCACATACTGTAAGACTGTGCACCTCCCCTAGGCGGCTGTTCATGTCATGCAACGCCAAGTTTCTTATGCATTGTTCCACCCTGCCTGGCCTCTTGTCTGCTCTGTGCTGCACTTGACGGCACTACTAACATATAGGACCCAGGGTGTAGGTCGAAATGGAAAAGGACAACCACAGCCCCAGACCGCAGTTGCTGACTTCTATTTGCTGCTCAATGCTGTCTGACTGCTTATCAATGGTGCAGTGCTCATGCTGACTTCTGCGCACCACCCAGCCATTTACACAACATAGATCTGCACAGCCCTGGGACCTTGCAGCACTGACCACCTGCCTCCAACAAGTTTCTTAATGTATGTCGGCAGAAAGACTCAGACAGAGGGCTAAGACGACAAGAGCTGGGGACAGTCAGACCTCCAGAGACCTAGAGAATTGCATAGCTAAGCCTTTCATGTTCCTTTGAAGGTGCCGAGGGTGATTTGCATCCCCGCAGCATGTTGAACTCACCAGCGCACATTCTGTAGCTTGACAGCTGGGTCTCCCTTCTGCTCTGGGTCATCTACAACCAGTACAGTGACCTTGCTCTTGTGTATCTGTGCTAGGTCTGCTGCTGTTGCGATAGCCTGCAGTTTGAAAAAAAGGAGCAGATGGTGAGTGAGGAAGTTTCCATGGCAGGGCTTCTAAGTCCTTCTAGTAAACCACAGGCGCCCCAATATACCTCCTCGTTTGGTTGGGCGTGCATATAAACCATTGACCGAGACGTTGGCATGTGCAGCCTGAGTGGCCATGAAGAATGCAATAGCAGACACACTGGCACTTCTAATCTGTCATCATTACCTTTATTTGCGATAATACTCACGATGTACGCATGCCATTAGTGTGTGCATGCCTGCTTTCCCCTTTTCTGAATTATGGCCTCTCCCAGAGGGTTGCAAACTGCTTACCTGCTTTGAGGAGTCTGACAAATATGGATTGCTGTCCAATATCGCTAGGAGCAGATGGTCATAAGACAGCTTGTCTATTGACGATGTGCCGTGAGATGTACCCTGCAGGAGCAAGCTCAGTCGGTCCAGCAGTACCAGCGATCTCACGACCATGGAAGCAACGACACGGTAGAGGTGAACGTACATCCTGCCCAGTTGAAGAGCTTCTGGTAGCAGTGCCCCCTGTAAATAGGCATATGCGTCTTGTGTCGAAACTTGTGTGATCTTCTACAAATAACAGGAGACCTGGCTTACGTGGACGTAGATGGTGTCCCTGAAATGGAACGTGCCTAGTACTCGAAGCAGTGGGACCTCTACTGCTGCATAATGATGCCCGACAGTGGTGCAAGCCAGTATGAGCCTTAAGGGTCAGCAACATTCTGGAAGCGAACGAAGTACCGGGATATGTCAGATTCAAGTGTGAAGTTTGTCCCGCGACTGAGGCTTGTTGTGATATAATACACTTTCAAAGTTCGACGAGATGCTCGCCCGATGTGTAGTGAGATCGCTTTAGAATGCCCTCTCGTCCAATTTCAGGGAGCTTCGGGTGACAGCAGCTGACAGTGCGTGAAGTGCGCAAGACCCTGGGCCCATGGGTGGCATTGAAATGCTGAAGCGCATTTGCAGCCGCCTGGCCATCTGTATGTACAATTCTGTAACCCCACCCTGCCATGAACAGTTCTGCAAGTTCATTTATGCATTCCGCAGCTCCCAGACCGAAGTCCAGGCATTACCTTTCTTCGTGCAGGCACGCTGTTGTTACCCTGCATTATCGACGGTTCGCTGCTTGAAAAGAACTTGTTGACCCACTTCATACCTAGGCAATGGAGCATAGTCATGTAGCTGGTCTGGCACTCCTTTTTCCCCGGCACAACGGCTCAGGCTTTCCTCGATAAACGCGTAGCAACAATGGATCCTGGCTGCTTACTGTCCTTACGAATACCTAGGTAGCAGCGTATGATGTTGTAGTGGCATCTGAAGCGCTGCATAGTACTTAGTCGCCTAACCAGGACCAGTCTGCCAGTAGTGAAGCAGTGCAGCAGCTCCTATGAACTTCGATCCAGGCGAACTAGACAGGCTCGCCGCTGCTGCAAAGGCCAACAAAAGCTCCTCATTTCGGCCCCATGCACGAGCACGTCCGGGCCCAAACGCTAAGGCTCGGCCAACTGCTGCAGCCACTGGCCCCCCTGCCCCTGTTCCTACAGAAGCACCAGCAGCTTCCAACCCCCCCACAGCCCCCCTTATGCATGCCACGTATGCCAACCTTGAAGCTTCACAAGCACAGCCAGCATCTTCGCAGCCATCTGTATCTAGAGGTTCATCCCAACAGCAAGTGCAGCACCACAGGAAGGGATCTGCAGCAACCATAGCACCTGCATGGCAGCCCACAGCATCCCAACCACCTGCACCATCAACTCAGCAGCTGCCTGAAGCTAGCAGAAGGGACCGGACTGTTGCTCAATCAACCCAGGACAGCCAAGCCGTGACTGCTGCACCAGCAGCAGCAGTGCAGAGACCATCAGGAACAGCAGCACCCCCAGCACCAGTTAGATGGCCAACAGCAGCAGCAGGAGCAGGAAGGGCAGCTGCTCCCACTACATCTTCTGGGGTAGAACGATCAATACCAGCAGCAGCAGCAGCGGCAGCAGCAAGAGCACCAGCCATACAAACAGCAGCAGCAGCAGGAGGAAGAGGAGGAGCGCCACTAGCAGCTTCAGCAGCAGCAGCAGCAGTGCTACCACCTTCCCCTCCTGTAGAGCCTTCTACCCAGCCCTTGGCCCTCCCCTCAAGGAAGCGCCCTGCAGCAGCACCAGCAGCAGATGCTCTGGCTGCTGTTAGCAGTTCCACCTTTGGTGGTGGGCTGCTGGGCCTGGAGGGGCTGACAGCAGCACCTAAGGTGCGCAAGTTTGCTCCGGCAGGGGGACAGGGGAGAGGCAGTGGTCCGGGGGCAAGCAAGTCAGCTGCAGCACCGAGGGCGGCAGCAGCAGGGGCAGCGGCACAAGTGCCAGCAGCAGCCGGAGGGGCAGGAGCGGGGGCAGCAGCAGGAGCAGTTGTACTGCCAGCTGCCGCTCCTGTAGTAGGGGCATCACTCAGGGTAGCACCCTTGGCAGTGGGAGGCAAGGTAGCTTCTGCACCAGCAGATGTCTTGGCTACAGCAAGCAAAGTAGTGGGGCCAAGTGCTGCAGCTGCACAAGCAGCAGGGACGGAGGGGAGAGCCACTGGTATGGGCACTGCTGAAGCAGCACCAGGAGGAGCAGAAGTGGCGAGAAAGTCAAAAGCGGCAGCAGGGGCAGCAGGGGCCCCAAGGGAGGCATCTCAGCGGCTAAGTCAAATTTTACTTACCCCTGCTCAGGAGGACAGTCTGGGGCCCTTGGACTTAGCTGCAGCGACGCAGCTTACACAGGTGGCAGCTTCTCAACAGGTGGCGCAACCCAGCCAACATGCAGGTGGTGTGCCTGTTGCGAGCAGATCACAACACCAGTTGGAACTTACAGCAGCAGCAGGAGCTGCAGTGCAGAAAGATGGGGGTGCGGTTGCACCTCCATTGAGAAAAGCAGCGCCAGCAGCAGGAGCAAGGGGGAGAAGAGTGGCAGCAGCTAGTGCGCCACCACCAACAACAGCAGCAGCACCAGCAGGGAGGGGAGCAGTGGGGATGGTTGGCCTTCTGTCACCACCCTCACTAGCGCCCTTACAAGCAGCAGCAGCCCCAGCAGGCAGCAACTCTTCAGGATTCATCCAGTCCTTACCCCGGTGGCCGCGCTACTATCCTCCGGCTGCTGATAGTGGTGGTTCCGGTGCTGCTGGTGGTAGTGGTGGTGGTGGTAGTGCTACGGGTACTGCTGCTGGGGCTCCTTCCGCCGCTGCTGCTGCTGCTGCTACTGGTAGCCAAGCAGAGTTGCGGGAGAACATGTTGAGCATGGCTAAAGCAGCTGCTCTGGCAATCACTGGTGGGAGTGTGGGTACGGGGCCAGGGGCTCCAGACTTGGGCCAGATCAGGCCGGTGCCAATACCAGGAGCTGTAGCACAGCAAGCAGCAAGCTCTGCAGCTACAACAGCACCAGCAGCAGCAGGACTAGCAGGGAAAGAGAAGGGGGCAAAGGGGAGTGCACAGACTGCACCTAAGCGTGGGAGGGGCAGACCAAAGAAGCGGAAGGTGGAGGAAGAGGAGGAGGAGGAAGCAGTTGAGGAGGATGTAGGGATGCAGGTAGCTGCAAGCAAGGGGGTGGAACAGAGGCGGGTGAGGCCTAAGAGGGGTGGGGGTAAGGTGCCAGTGTACACACAGGGTACAGAGGTGGCTGGTGGTGATGGTTCCGAGGATGATGAGGCCTGGGTCCCTGAGGATGATCATGGGGGGAATGGAGCAGAGCTAGAGGATGATGAAGAGGAGGGGATGGAGGAGGAGGAAGCGGAGGATTGGCCAGTAAAGGGAGCAAGGGGACGGCGGGCGATCAGGGGGGGAACAAGACCAACAGTGGGATCTACAGCCGCGGCAAAGAAGCAGCCACGACAGCGGAAGCGCTCCCAGCAGCAGCAGCAGCAGCAGATTCCAGGCATGGTAGGAATGGGATCCCCCCCAGGCTACATCCTGCTGCATGCCCACCCCCAAGCCCAGCCCCAGCTGCTTTTAATAGGGCCCACTGTAAATGCTTCCTTAGCTGCTGCTGCCACTGCTGCTACTGCTGCAGCGGCGGATAGAAGGGCAGGAGGAGGTACAGCAGCAGCAGCACCTGGTGATGTTGCTGCTGCTGGCGGAACTTTAGTAGGCGCATCACGAGGGAAGACCAAGCCATCTACAGGACCCAAGCTTGCTTCTTTACGGTGGAGTAAGAAGAAGGACAACATGGGTGGGGTGGCTTATCAGGGTCCAGAAGGCCAAGGAACAGCAGCAGCAGCAGCAGCAGGGGAAGCAGGAGCAGGGGAAGCAGGAGGGATAGAAGCTGCAAGAGCAGCAGCTGGAGAGGGTGGTGGGGGCTTGGGACCTCCTGCACCCATGAGCAGTGCTATTGTGCTGGTACCAGAGGAACGGCTGAAGAAGCGGATGGGGCGCGGGTCTGAAGGGCGCTACATGGACAAGATCGATATGGATGAGGAGGTAGATATGGATGAGTGGAGCTTATGTGCCATTGCACGGCGGGCTAGTGCTTGGGACCGGCAGCAGATGATGGAAAAGAAAGCAGCAGAAGCGGAGGAAGGAGGGGCAGCAGCAGAAGTACTGGAGGGGTTGGGGTTGGGTGGGCGTGGGGGTAGTCGGAGTCCAGAGGCGGGCAGTAGGGAGGGGTCTCTACCTCCTGCACCAGCACCAGCAGCATCAGGACCATCTGCGGTAAGTCAGGCTCTGAGTTTCTCCATGGGGTAGGCATGTGCACCTAGGACACTGTGTGTGGCCTGCGTGCGCGACACGGAAGACTGTGTTAGCTGGGGAGACTGTGTGCTTTTAGCAATGATGTGGAAACACTCGGAGATGTTTGGAACTTGTGCCGCCTGGGCCTGTGCGGTGGCAGCATTTTTTTCCCTGCTGTCTTTCTGCTCCATGGCCGTATTGCACTTGTATGTCTGCAATGTTGTTTGAGCTGCCATCATCAAAGAACGGGTTGTTGATGGTCTCGGATAAAGCAAAATGGCAGCCTTAAATGTGGCCCTGTACTGCTTCATGATGCTGCAACCCTCCTGCTGGCCTGTTAAACCTAATCAGAGTCTACCACGCATTAATCTTTGTGACACTCCTTTGTTATTTATCTACCCTGCTGGCCTCTTGTCGACGGTGCACTACTTGTGAGCAAAGGAGGAGCCCTGCCCCAGACGGTGACGCTCCTTTATGGTTGTAAAGCAAGGCTATGCCACCGGTAACATTGCTACTGCATGTTGCTGTTGTTACAGGGCGCCCCCATGGCACCGCAGCTGCGTATTGCTGAAGATGGGCAGGTGGTGCTGGATGTGGCCAGTCTCACAGTGCAGGCGCAGCAGCAGGAGCTGGACACATACCAGCGGGTCAATGAAGAGGTGAGGGGCAAATGGGGGGCAAAGGAGTGGAACCACAGAGGGATCTGCAGAGCAGGTGGCAAAGGAAGAGCATAGAGTCCATTGAAGCATGCAGCACTGTGTTCTGGTTTCCTATGTTTATTTGTGGCGGCAGTGTCCAATTGGTATTTGTTAAGAATGTTTATAGGCCTGGTGGAGCTCAAGTATGGATCAGGCAATGGTTGAAATATCCATGGATGCGAAGTGGCAAGTTGAGAAGCGACCCAGCGCATTCCACCCATGTTGGTTAAATCTGCCTGGGGTAGTCCGTGGCACAATCTCGCCTGAAAGAATTGGTAGGAGAATTGTCAGATCAGAGCAGTGTTTCTGTGGATGCGGCCTCAGAACTGCAGCTTCAAAGGCGTGCTGGAGATGGTCGGCACTGTTGCTCATCTTAGGGTTGGGGCTTGGCACTGTGTATGACATCTTGAAACATGTGATGTTTGTAGTGCTCTGCCTGGTTGACGTGGGCCACCACTGCATAGCTTGCATAGCA
Organism: Pseudopediastrum boryanum; assembly: GCA_963556185.1. NCBI lineage: Eukaryota > Viridiplantae > Chlorophyta > Chlorophyceae > Sphaeropleales > Hydrodictyaceae > Pseudopediastrum > Pseudopediastrum boryanum. Next base: position 8,801,453 of record OY744501.1, on the reverse strand, counting down.
TGAGGCTATGCAAACTAGAGATGGTCAGGATGTGGTGCGAATAGAATGAGCATGTGGTTTTTGTGCTGCAGAGCCGCTATGTGAACAACATGACGCATGCCAAGCGTCGCACCAATGAGCGCTGGAGGAGGGATGAGACGGATCTGTTCTACAAGGCGGTGGCCATGTATGGGACTGACTTCACAGCCATTGCACGCCTCTTCCCTGACAGGGACAGGTAGGGTTCCTGGGATCAGGGGAAGGGACCATGAAATCAAGGGAAGGGGTCATGACATCATGGGTTGTTGCTGACAATTTACCGTATTGCCGTTTTAACAAACATTGATAAACTCCATGAAATGCCATATCAGACTTTCCATAGGCCCCACACTTCAAGTATTTAAGAAGAAAGGGAGGCATTGATGGAACTGGTGGCTCCTTTTTTACAGGATTCACATGAAGAACAAATACAAGCGGGAGTCTCGTGATGACCCTGAGCGCATGGACCTGGCATTGTCAGGAGAGGGCCTGGACGAGGGCACAATGCAGGCTCTGGAAGACCATGTGCATGTGAGTGACACACAGGAGAAGAAGCATTTATGCATGTGATAAGGGTGATGGCTGGTGCAAAAGATGCTTTATGCTCGGATAAATTTCAAGCATTAATGCGAAGCATGGTATGTGTGATGTTTTAGTGACATGGTGCTTGGTATGCGGGTAAAGCACCCATCCCTAGCAGCTAAGTCTCATGGTGTTTGCATCCATGTACTGGAGCTGAGCCATTTGATTTTAGCTTGCGCAATGGTTCCGATGGTACATGTCTTGCAGTGCATGCGTCAGGTGGCATTGTTATATGTTTGTTATGTTATGTTATGTTATATGAGATAGATCACTGCACAGCTTTTGGGCCGAGCAGCATTGCGGCATTGTTACGCAGGGCGTGCTCCTTCTCATGTTGTCATAGTTGGACAGCTCATAGCAGAGCTTTGCAGCCATGCAGCGCTGGCGAGGTGACTCCAACCACTGGCATTGTGTGAAGAGCAGAAGATTGCCTCTTTCGAGCTGATAGCAGAAGAGAAATCAAAGCCCGCATGCTTACCTCCCCAACCCCACCATTTTGTTTTCACTATCACATGTGGTACAACGTTTTAGCTATTGCATCTATTAAAGATGTTATGCTTCTGCTGCCATGCAGGCCACCCTTGGAGCAGCAGCTATTGAAGCTTCTGATCAAGCTGCCATTGCAGCTGGTTCGGAGTTGCCTGCATTACCTGCCCCACCCTCTGCAGGGGACAAGCCTGAGGAGAAAACTGATGCTGAGGCTGATAAGCTGGATGGGGGTGAGGCAGTCCCAGCAGATGAGCTGCAGGATGAAGACATAGTGCCAGATTACGATAGTGACGAGCCCCCCTATTAGTGAGGTACCTTTCACTCTAAAGATCGGTTCTATCACGTGCAGTTGATGAGGTACTCACAGTGTGCTTCCTGTGATGGCTGCGTCTGTGACATATTGTAGTTTTGTAGGATCGCTTTAGCAGCCCTTTGCGGTTGCCACACTTGAAATGAATGTAAGTGACCGTGGCCGGGGCACCGTAGCTTGTGCCTTCGAGGTGGTAGGCTTACAAGATTGTCGGCAACACCTGCCTGCAGCGGTGAGTCAGCTAGTTATCACAGGATATGATCTGCAATCAATCTAGCTCCTGATCCCCTTGCATCTCGCACCCTCGATCAAACGGAGAGGCAGTGCTTTCGTGGCACTACACTGTACTGCCTTTTAAGTGCTGAAATGAAACTCTTTCCTGGTTTGATCCTGGTGTTGGCTCTTCAAGGGTCACATCGTGCCATACCGCATTACCAAGCACAGCAAGATTATAGCTTTGTAGTACATTCGAATGCCGGTGCCTCATTTTTGCACCCATGATGCCCAGCAACCACTTAGCCGGCTCTGCTTGACAAATTGGTAAAGAGCGGAGCTGATAGGGTAATGCCTTCGTCATCATGGCTCCTGCTCAGCTAGACCAGGACGCCCGCAAGAAGATACGTCTGCTTGAGAAAACTCTTGCCAAGCAGGGCTCCGGGGGCGAAGACCTCAAGAAGGCTTTGGAGCTCTGTGCAGCACTACACGCCGCCATAGCAGTACAAGTATTTCAGCAGGATGCACCGGACCTGGAACCATGGCTGCAGGCCTTCTTGGATTCCAACATCCCAAGAAAACTTGTGGAGCTAGCTCTGTCTAGCCTTGATACTGCCTTTCCCGTCCCAACGGCTGGACCAGCTCCTCTGGTAGTACCAGCAAACAAGCATGTTCTGTACGCATGGATGGCTGGACAGTCCCTTCTCTTCCGTTTTGGCTTCCACTTGGCTGCCAAGCCACCACTCCCCAAGAACCTGGGCAAAGCTGTCTTAGCGCAACTGCTGCCAGATGATGGAGAAGCAAGTAAGTTCCTCCTGGCTCCAAACAGGCATGGCGTAGCTTCAGTGTCTAACAGAGGCCTTGTATGGTATGAATCAGTCCCAGACACGCTGTCTGCATCTGATACATGCTGCTTCATGTATGCAGCTGCATGCTTCTTGCTGCATGGTGTTGGTGGCTTCACTGGGCCCGGTCTGCTATGAGCACGGACACCGCGTGCACATGCTGCGCGCATGACCACCACTCCCTGGCTCCTTGTATGCTAGTACACTGCTTTTCTAGCGAGAAGCACACGAACATTGCCATCCGAAAAGTAGGTATTTCAGTGTTGACCGCATATTACATACCGCACTTGCAATGCTGGCCATGGAACTGTGCACATGTCAGCAAAACTGGTTTGGCACAGAGTCCTGGACCCTCTAGCAGCAGCCTGGCGACAATGCTGGCCCAGCATGGTCGCAGAAGCATCAGCATGAGCATCTGCGTGGAATCTTCCCCTGGATGTGAGATAGCTTCTAGAAGCCCAGGAAGCATGTTTCCTTACCATGCCCCACCACACCTAGGTACCAGTAGCAGCATGGTGACTAAGTGTGTTGCCTGCTGTCCACCTAGCAGGTTACCTGGACCTCTGTTTTGGCCTCTACGACCTCTTCCTCAAGGGCCTCACCCCAGACCAGCTAGGCCAAGCATGCAGCTATGTCCTCCCCACCTTCGTCAGTTTAGACTTTGCCTCCAGGTGCTTTTTACCCAAGCACAGCCCCAACCCCCTCGTCGTCTGTGCTGCATCCTTCCTGCAAATGGCTGCCGTGGTCCAGACCACCCCTCATTGGAAATCGATCAGCCAGAGCATGACCTCCTCTTTCATCACCTTCGTAGACCACGCCGCAGGCTGCTGCTATGCGTTGCCTCTGCTGATGGGCCAAGGCAACACTATGACTTACCCCACTGAAGCCCTCCGTTCCTGGTTTAAGGCCCACCCGGAGCGCCAGCTGCAGCTGCAGCAGTCCATGTGTCACCGGCTGTTCTTTCTAGTGGGGTAACCTGGTGTCACTCACGAGCAAGTTGTGGCATACATACAAGGGTAGGTCACGGCTGTTGGGGTGCGAAATACCTGCTTCTCATGCTGTTGCTGCTGCTGCTGGGCCTGTGAGTAGCAGTTGCGCTGTTGCTGTTGCTGCTGCTGCTGGGCCTGTCAGTAGTAGTTGCGCTGTTGCTGCGGTAGATGTCTTCAGCAGCATGGATTTTGTCTGCTTGGGGAGTTCAGCTGCTCCAGGCGTCTTGAGCTATAACACCATCGTCCTTGAGCACTCTGTCAGGACCACCCTCTTCTTCATATATGTTGTGTCGCCATTAGAACAGCTACTGCGGCAAGTCCATCAAAAGCAGAAGGGGGAGGGAGCCACCCGCAGCAGCACCAATGATAGCAGCAGCAGCAGCAGTATTCCTGGCCCTGGTATTGACTGGAGCAGTCCACACAGCTGCGAAAAAACAGCCGCGGATACCGGGGCGATCATGAGCGACAGCATGAGCCTTGCAAGTAGCAGCAGCAGCAGTAGTAGCACAAGGAGCGCACCTCAGCAAGCAATGGCCAGTCCTCCTGCAGCAGCAGCAGCTGCAGCAGCTGCAGCAGCAGCTGAAAAAGGGGCTCCTGGCAAGCCTCTCAAGGAGGAGTCCTGGAGTGGGCAGGGTCTAAGGAAAGGCTTCTCTGCTTTTGCTGGTAGTTTTGTCTCCAAGCCTGTGCGTGCTTTCAGTGGGCTAAAGAAGGGGTTCACCGCTTCCAAGGTCGCAGAGGTTCAGGAGGAGATCGACTTCAATGAGCTGCCGATGCCGGCACAAGTCGTGCAGCCAGTAGTAGACTGGCTGTATGTCCCACAGGGGGCGGCATGGGCAAGCGCTTGCACACCAGCAGCAGTGGCAGCAGCAGATCTTAGAGCTGGAGAGGCCCGAGGGCGAGAGCAAGCATTTGTGTTACCAGTAACAGCAGGCGTGCCAGCGGTGGCCCCCAATGCGCAGCATCTTGGGCTCGTATTGGAAATGCTGCTGCTAATGTGGCCAGGGAGTAGTGCTGGTGTCATTGAAGTTGAGAAGCAGGGGCAGGATGGGCAGGGGAACAAGGCGGAGGGTGCGGATAAGAAGCAGCACTGGCAAGGGAAGCAGAACCCACAACAGCAGCAGCAGCACCAGGGGAAGCAGAACTCACAGCAGCAGCAGGAGACGCACAACCCACAGCAGCAGCAGCAGCAGGGAAAGCAGAACTCACAGCAGCAGAAGCAGCAGGGGAATCAAAGCTCACAGCAGCAGCAGCAGCAGCAGCAGCAACAACAGCAGCAGGAGAAGCAGCAGGAGAAGCAGAACCCGCAGCAGCCGCAGCAGCCGCAGCAGCAGCAGGAGAAGCAGAACCCACGGCAGCCGCCGCAGCAGCAGCAGCAGGAGAAGCAGAACCCACAGCAGCCGCAGCAGCAGCAGCAGCAGGAGAAGCAGAACCCACAGCAGATTCAGCAGCAGCAGCAGGAGAAGCAGGGGAAGAAGTTCTTACAGCAACCATGGGAGACGCAGCAGCAGGGAGAACAGAGCCCGCAGAAGCAGCAGCAGCAGCAGCCGCCAAGAAACAAAGACACACCTCCTTCTGATGAGCTTGGGTCGGGGAGGAGTGTGGAGTGGCTGCTGTTGTTTGGTATGTTATTGCAGCAAGCCACATCAGAAGCAAAGCAGCAGCTCATGATGCAGCAAGGGAGCTTGATGATGCAGCTGCTGTACCGCATGCTGCTGGAGGATACGTCCTTGGGTGGGAAGGGCCAGGCGGGCGTGCTTTTGTATGATGGTTCGTGGGGGGTGGTGTTGTCTGGAGAAAGGGAAGCTGCAGCTGCTAAGATCAAGGAGTTGAATTTGGCCTGCTACAGCATCAGGAAGATAGTGCTGCTGGCACTGCAGGGTTTAGTGTATCAGCCAATGCTCTGCTCCCCTAACTCAGCTGAGAGAGTAAAGCAGGGGAAGATGTTACTTAGCACAGCAGGTGAGTAGGAGAAAAGTCGAAACATATCCTATTAAGCGGCAATCCAGCGATCAGCTGATGCAGGCATATAATTTTGTCTCGGACTTTTCCCATATCATTGCTGCTTCAATCGACATACACAGTGATTTGCACCTACTTATAGTCATGTGTCAAGATGCCATAGCAGAAACGTCACAGGCCCCCACCTCAATCTGTCATAAAGCAAGGTTGGGCATCTAAATAGCAGATAGCGTATGTTTACTGATTTACAACCAATGTATAAATAAATCTATGAAAATGCAGACCAGCTGTACCAATGGCCAAACAAATGAGGCCATAGACACAACGGGATGAATCAGAATCACGCAGCCCCACAACTGATGGTGGGCTTGCCTGGACATATTCTGAGGCTACATGCAACGGTGTACACTGAGTGTCAACTCTACTCTACTCTGTACCATTGATATAAGCATGGCATCCAAGGTCTCATCCAAAATTCATTGGCCAGTCCAATTGTGGCAAATGGAGCATGAAAGCGACCTGCATTGGGCAGATCCCTAACCACACACAATACCTAAAGTGTGATCCTTGACCCCTTCCCCTGATCGCAGTTGGTGGCCAGTACCTCCCGCTCCTCCCCCTTCCCCTAGAGCAGCTCTTCCCCTCCCCCCACCTCCAGCCCCAACCCCTGCTCTTCCTCCTGCTGGAGATGATGCTCCGGTGCAGCTCGGAAGCTGGTGATGCACCACAGTTACTCCAGGCACTACACCTCTTGGTCACTGCCACTCACCCCAGCAGATGCAGCCCAGCATCAGTAGCAGCTAGCATGGCGGATGCACTGCCTTTGCTAGGGGCACTGGTCAGCAGTAGTAAGGCAGCTGGGCCGCTGAATGGGGGTCCGGAGGCACTATCATCTGTGTATAAGATGCTGCTGCTTGTGGTGAAGCAAGTGTGCCAGCTGATCCAAGCTCATGCTGCAAGTTGCATGGCACAGCACGTTGCGGAGGAAGCAGAACGGGTGGAAAAGCAGCAACAGCAAGAGCTGGAGAAGTTGCAGCTGCATGAGTTAGAGCAGGGTGAGCAATGGGAGCAGCGGAGTGAGGGGCACAATATGATGGCTCAGGCAGAAGCAGCAGGAGCACTAGGGCGGCGGCAGCAGCTATCAGGAGGTGCAACTGATGGGCCACAGTCCGGCCCATCATGCTCTCTGCTACAGCAGGAGCAGGACCAGACCTTGGCACTTGATGAATGTTTTGAATCACCGAATGTTGCAGTGCAGGACCAGACCTTGGGACAACAGCAGGAGCAGGAGCAACAGCAGCAGCAGCAGATCCGTAAGAATAGTAGCCCTTGGAGATCCCCAGCACCAGCAGCAATGCCTCCACAGCAGGAGCAACGGCAGGAAGGCAAAGAGAGGACAAAGAAGGCAAAAAGGGGAGGGAGCCCCTGCCGTCAGCAGCAGCCAGCCCCAGAAACCACAGCATCAGCTTCAACCGCCCCCTTAGCAAGCTTGGCTTGGGCGGCATTGCGACTTGCTTACACTACATCCATTTGTATCATGGGAGATGTGCAGCTCGTGAGGCTTTTTACCGTAAGCCGCAAGACCCTCCGTACCTGGGCAGCAGAGTCAGCAGCGGCAGGTCACAGCAAAGCTCGTCTGCTTTACCAACTAGCAGCGGTTGACCCAGCATTGATTGAAACAGTCACAGCTACAGAGGCAGTGCTCAGGCCTGCATTAGCAGCAGCACTACAGCAGCAGCAGCAGGGGGTGGGGGGAGGAGCAGGGGCGGGAGGAGCAGGGGTGGTAATGGCGCTGGTTCTGGAGCTGGAGGGTTTTATGCAGGAGTTTGGGAGGACCTGTTTAAGGGAGGTTTACTTCATGGCTATGGACAGGGGTGCCCTGCCTGCTTTTGGAGGGCTAGGGGTGGTGGAGTCGTGTCAAGCGGGCTTTGCACATGTGCTCCTGAATGCCCTGGATAAGCCTGCACCTGCAGCTGCTGCCGGGAACGGAGTTTTTTCAGAGCCTTCCAGCAGCCTGGGTGGTGAGACTAGGCTGGGAGGAGCGGCTACTGCTGCAACAGGGAATGGTTGTTGGGTTTCAACTAGTGGCGAGGAGGTCTTAGGGAAAGAGGGTGGGATTCTAAGGGGGCAATCGCTTGCTGGCTGTGTTACAGCTGCAGGGATAGCGCTACGGGACGCATGTGCATCATTGCAGCAGCACCAAAAGCAGCAGGCGGAGCAAATTCACCAGGGTGCGCAGCTTCCCGGCTTAGCGAAATTCCTTGCAACAGTAGTAGGCAGCATGGGCAACTTAGGGGAGGGGCCTAAGCCTGAGGATACGGTTGCCACTTTGGTTGCTTTCATGGCGGGCGGGCGTGGCATTTTGGACCAGATGCCTGTGAGTTTCTGCTGCAATAACCCCAATTGCATAGCTCTTCAAGGCCCAAGCGATGTGGCATTGGTGCTGGGCAAGGCAGGGGAGGGGAGGGGCGTGTGCGAAGAATGCAAGGCAGCGGTGTACTGCTGCAGTAAGTGCCAGGAGGGCAATTGGCCAGTGCACAAACTAGTGTGCAAGCAGCTGCGGAAGGAGAGGCAGCAGCAAAGAGAGCAAATGCAGCAACAGCAGCAGAAGGACATGCGGTGCTGAATGATTGATGGCGGCAGTCAAGGGCATCTGACAGCAGCTGCAATGCGAGAGGTAGCAGCAATCAGAGCAGCAGCAGGAAGACCTCATTGTGCATGCAGTGCTTAACTGGAGAGTTATATGCAGGGGCCTTTTGAGCCGCTCTGAATGTGGCAGGGAGCAGCAAAGGCAGGGACGCAAGCGGCGGCAGCAGCAGCCAAGAGATTAGAGGATAACCCAGTGCCGGATGCAGGCAGGGCTCCCAATCACACAAAGCGCCAACAGATACGCGCTGACATTAGCATGTGACGCATTTGTAGAGACCCCCTGAAAGGAGCAGCAGCAGCAGCGATGGAATGAGCAGTACTTTGAGCTGGCTGAATTCAATGTTCCAGGGTTGTGGGGACATGCTGAGATCGGATATGGCCTCAAAGGTGAGGCAGGTTGTGTGCATAACATGGCAAGGCAGCATAGAGGAGCTCTATTAGTTTTTCTGATGGACATGATTAAAGTATCTCTTCCCATGAGCCTATGTTGGCTCTGTACGGCCGGCCCTCATAAGCATTCAATATGCAGTTACTTTGTGTATTATCACAATCAAGGACCAAAGGCACTGAAAGAAGTAGTGGCCTGGTGTGGATCACTAGGCACATCTTCCAGGGAGATGAGCATCTGGCAACAGCACATGTTGCCTCAGCTTTTTGTCAGCAGTCGAATCATGTCTCATATATGTTGGTCATGAAGAGTGCAGGCTTGCTTGATATATCCAACATTATTGGTGAATGAAGACTTGGCTTGGAAGTGCAATCAGCATCATCCTTGTCGTGTGACAAGCGGGATGAATGTTTTCTTCTATCACAGCCTGTAGTGATCTAGGAGCGGTCATCACAGTTGTGTGTGAAGGTTCTCATCACAAAAATCTCTTTCCCCACATGGTTGTGCAAAGAAGCGGCCGGGCTTTACCGTGCCATTGTGTTCACATGGGCTTTTCAGCGATACAACGATCGGATGCCTTCTCTGATCAGAGGTTCATTTTAGATTTAGTCAATTTTCTCAACTCTCACCATCTGCTGGAACAGATTACATGTTGGGTGTTTAGCAAGCTGCTAGTGCAGTTTCACGTTTTGGATGCTGGTGTTTGGTTGGTCGTGATGGTGCTCCAGCTTCTTGGGATTTGAAAAATTATGTATATCCACGGCCCTGCTGCATTCCTGATGTACAGAGTGTCAGTGGCTCAGTTAGCCGCTGTGGCTAAGTGAACTGTGCAGAAACGACGATGGTATGGTCAGTGTGCAGTCATTTGTGAGTGCGGGGCGCACGTGGGATACTCAAGTGCAAGTAAGGTCTTGGATTAAACCCATTTACTGTCGTTCCTGGATGCCTGTTCACATTCCGTTGCATGATCGCAGCATGGTGCGAAGGCTGAGCAGAAAGAGTGGCGGAAGATGAGAGGTGCTGGAGCGTAATGAAGACTGACACACTCAGATGAACGGGACATATAGTGTGTCATGTAAGCATCATTGCCCTCAAGCTGTTCAGTGGTCTCATTAACCGAGCGGCAGTTGCCGTGAGCAGCCATCCACAGAGGAGTAGTGTGACTGCAGCCCTGAGCGTACTGCCACATTTCTGTACATCCATCCGGCCAGATCGCCACAGTGCCGTCAAGTACCCAAGCCTAGGAACCACGCTTGGATGTTCATGATGGTTTGCATCCAGCTCTGTCCTGCTAGGTCCTATGTTGTTCCTCTGAATCTATGATGCCCATCATGCTGACGTTAGTGACAGCGCAGTCTTGTTGCGTAAGCTGTTGCGCTGAACACTGCATGTCGTAAAGGGCAACTAGTATGCAACGGTCACCATGTCTCCTGCTCAGCTGGACCAGAACGCCCGCAAGAAGATACGTTTGCTTGAGAAGACGCTTACGAAACAAGGCTTTGGAGGTGGCAAAGATCTGAAGAAGGCCTTGGACCTATGTGCAGCACTTAGTGGTGCCATTGCAGTAGGGAATCCGGACAAAGTGGGTGTGGAAGCATGGCTCCAAGCCTTCTTGGACTCCAACATCCCAAGCCAACTTATGGATCTAGCAATGTCTACCCTGAGCATCGCCTTTCCACTGGCCACCCCTGGCTCGGACGCTCTTGCAGTACCTACACACAGGCCCGCGTTACGTGCTTGGAAGTCATCCCAGTCCCTTCTCTTCCGCTTTGGCTTCCAGTTGGCTGCCAGGCCGCCACCCCCCAAGGACCTTGGCGAAGCTGTCTTGGATCAACTATTGCCAAATGATGGAGAAGCAAGTAAGCAGATGGGTTGCCAGTTACGTGCTGTGATGTCAAGCTTAGCAGTGATCGTATAGCTACGTCAGCATCTATTCGGTTGTGTATGGTCAGCATGTGCGCTGCGCTTGCAAATCTCTGTGCATATGCTTCACCAGCATGCTGATTCATGCTACGGTGCTTGTGTTGAACTGGTTTGCTCGTGCAGCCTGGTGACATCTTATTATGAGTAACCTGCCACATTGTAATTAGTTGCACTGGTAGTCCATTCAGCTCAGAACAGCTGTGCAATTATGCAGGTTATGTGGATGTGTACCTAGGCCTCTACGACCTCCTCCTTCAAGGCGTAACACCCGATCAGCTAGGCCAAGCATGCAGTTACCTCCCTTCTACCTGGATCAACTTGGACATCGCATGCAGACGTTTCTTACCCAAAGACAGACCCAATCCCCTCACCATCTGTGCCCCAGCGCTACTACAATTGTCAGCAGTCATCCGGCCGACCTCCCACTGGAAGAACATCAGCAAGACCACGACCTCCTGCTTGACCACCTTCCTATACAGCTGCAGCAGCTGCTGCTATGCCGTGCCACTACTCACGGGTCCAAGCAGCGCCCTGAACAAGACCACAACACCTCTGCGAGCCTGGTTTGGGGAACACCCGGAGGTGCAACAGCAGGTGCAGCAGTATTTGCGTAATCGGCTGTTCTCACTAGTGACATGGGGGAATTTGGTGTCACTAGTTGTGAATTTGCAGCACAAATACGAGGGGAAGTCTAGGCTGCTGGGGTGTGGAGTACCTTCTGCCACTGCTGCTGCAGCGGCTGCGGCTGGGACGGGGGTCATGTGTGTCAATGCCGCTGCTGCTGTGACAGATAGTAGCTTGACCGGGGCCGAGGTAGTCTGCTTAGGGTATACTGACGCTCCTGAGGTGTTGACGTACGACATGATTTCCCTGGAGAACTCCACCATCACGTGCTTATCGTACATCTATGTGTTTGAACCATTAGACCGTCTCCTCCGGCATATTGCTCAGCAGCCGGAAGCGGGTCACTCGAGCAGCAGCAGCAGCGATGGTTGTAGTGGCTCTGCCGTTGCCAGTGGCAGCAATACAAACAGCAGCAGCCCCGCAGGGATAGGTGGTGCAGTGGGTGCCAGCAGCAAGACAGACCTCAACAGCAGCAGCAGCAGCTCTGGGACCTTATCGCAACAAGCAAGGGCAGGGGCTTCTGCAGCGCCAGCCACAGCTGTAATTGAGGCAGCTGCTGCTGGAAAAGGGGCCTCTAGCAATCCCTCCAAGGAGGCAAGCAAGGGTGCACGGGGGCTCAAGAAAGGCTTCTTCTCCTTCTTTGGTGGCCTTCCCACTAAACCTGTGGATGCTCCTAGTGGGCTAAAGAAGGGGTTCTTTGCTTCTAAAGTAGAGGTGCCGGAGGAAATCGACCTGGGCAAGCTGCCAATGTCACCTGGGGTAGTGCAGCAGCTAGTGGACTGCCTGTTTGTACCAGGAAGGGAGGGCTGGGCAAGCAGCTGCTCGTTAGCGGTAGCAACAGTACCAACTGACGGAGGGGAAGCAGTAGAGGCAGATGGAGCAGTAGCAGCAGGCCCTGTAGCACCAACTGCTCAGCATTTGGGGCTTGTATTGGAGCTGCTGCTGCTGGCATGGCCTGGTGGTACTGCTGGTGACGGCCAGTTAGACAACGAGCAGCGGAGTGGGCAAGAGGGGGAAAGGGATGTGGAGGAGGTCCGTGACCAAAACCACCAGCAGCAGCAGCAGGGTGACCAGGCAGCAGGGGAACAGGGGGAAGGGAAGCAGAACTCACAGCAGCAGCAGCAGCAGGTGAAGAAGGGCATGCTTCCTTCTGATGAGCTTGGGTGGCAAAGGAGTGTGGAATGGCTGCTGCTGCTTGGTGTGTTTTTGCAGCAAGCCACATCAGAAGCAAAGCAGCAGCTCATGATGCAGCAAGGGAGCTTGATGATGCAGCTGCTGTACCGCATGCTGCTGGAGGATGTCTCTTTGGGTGGGCAGGGGCAGGTGACCGTGAGTGTGTATGATGGTTCGTGGGGGGTGGTGTTGTCTGGAGGGAGGGAAGCTGCAGCTGCTAAGGTCAAGGAGTTGAATTTGGTATCGTACCCTATGCGGAAGCTGGTGCTGCTTGTACTGCAGGGGCTTGTGTATGAGCCCCTGAGGTGGTCTGATGCAACAGCCAAGGCAGTGAAGGAGGCCAAGATGCTCTATTGCACAACAGGTGGGTGGCAAAAACGTATACGTCTGGGACTGGGATCCTAAGTGTTCTGATTTGTAGAAAGTAGCAGTTGCGGCCCAGCAGTTAGCATTATAGCCTTCTTTGGGAGGATACGCCCTTCTGATAAAACCTTCTAATGGGATGTAATGCTCTTTGTCAGCATCAGCATATTCAGCTTTTCAGCACACCTGCTAGTCGTATCAGCTAATGGATCACCTCACAGGACAAGATCTAGGTTTGGGGTGGTGGTTGCAACCTGACTTGTTCGCTGCACCCTGCATTTGTTCGCTTTAGGCCTACATGACAGACCCTGCCTTTTTCGTTCGCACTCTCCCCTGCTTTGATTAGCTGTACCAACCTCCAGGACGTAATGACCCTCTGATGGGGGAGTCAAACAGGGGCTGCAGGAAGGGACTTTTATGCTACCTATTGCTGCATCAGGCTGTCAGCTATCAGCCTTGCACCAAATTCATTGCATTATTCTAAATCTTGCACTCTTGCTGTATGTAGTAATACACGTATATGGCCAATTGGTCACTTGCACAGGAGAGTCCTCCATGTACTGCATTGCACAATATGCACAACGTCCTTTAGTTGAATGCGCTGCTTTGCATTTTTCCATACCCTTGATCAAGCCAATGTGTCTCAGTTGTCGGCTCCCCCTTGAAGTTGACACGGCATGGAGCCACGCATTGACTATACTGTATATGCTCTGGGACTAGTGTACTTCTGCTGATAAGTGTGATACTGTAACATCTGACCCCTGTTCAGGAAACCGCACTCAGTCACTTACACACAATCGCTAGGGTGATGCAGCATTGCCGCCCTCTCTGAGGCACCTCCCTTTCCTTCTCATTCCTCAACCTCTGCTGATATCACAATAGCAATGTCCATGTTACGCAGCGACTATCCTCTCCCCTAAAGCATTCGCTGATTAGTTCCTCAACCTAACCCGCCCTATCCCATGCTCTCATGCTCCTTGTTCCGTGATCCACTCGTACCCATAATCAATCAATCAATCAATCAAAACGCAAGACCAGCAATGCCAATGGCCAAACAAACCTAGGCCACAAACACAAGGCTCCTGATCACAATCACGAAGCCACACAACCGATGGTGGATTTGCCACACACAAGCTGAGGCTAGATGCAACGGCGTGCACACCAAGGGGAAACAAACACCACCACTAAAACCCAAAACCTGCTCCACTTCCATCACACATGGGTGGCGGGGAGGCAGCAGGATCAAGCACCACTCGTACCCATAACAAAGCTGTAACCTGGCTTCCCTTGATTGCAGTTGGTGGCCAGTACCTACCCCTCCTCTCCCTGCCCCTAGAGCAGCTCTCCCCCCAACCCCACCTCCAAACCCAACCCCTGCAATTCCTCCTGCTGGAGATGCTGCTGAGGTGCAGCTCCATAGCCGGTGATGCACCGCAGTTACTCCAGGCACTACACCTCTTGGTCACTGCCACTCACCCCAGCAGATGCAGCCCAGCATCAGTAGCAGCTAGCATGGCGGATGCACTGCCTTTGCTAGGAGCGCTGGTCAGCAGTAGTAAAGTATTAGCAGGGGTAAACTGGGGTCTGAAGGTATTACCTTCAGTGTATAAGATGCTGCTGCTCCTGGCCAAGCAGGTCTGTCAGCTCATCGAGGCTTTTGTAGCTAACAGCATGGTGCAGCAACCTGCAGAGCAAAGACTCCGGCAGGAGCAGCAGGACTTGGAGCAGAAGGAGCAGGACTTGGAGCTACAGGAGCTCTCCGAGGAGGAGTTTGAGCAGCAGTTCTCGGAGCAGGAGGTTGAGCAGCGAATCGAGGAGCTGTTTGCTGAGCGACGAAGGCGACGGTACGAACGGGGGCCGCAGCAATTTGAGGGTATGCTGGCTCGGCTGCATGCACAAGCAGAGCAACAGGGGCAGAGTCTTGGAGACTTAGCACAGCTGCAGCACCTGCTGCATCAGTTGCCTGTCCTTGTACGGCAGCAGGAGCAGCAGCAGCAGCCACCTCCTAATCAAGCTCACACATCATCAGGTCAGGAAGTCCTGCCAGCCCTGCCACAACAACAGCAGCAGCAGCAGGTGCTTCCAGGCCCAACTGATGGACCACCACCACCAGCAATGCACCAAGCAGTGCCCATGGCATATGCAGAGCACCATCACCTGCAGTCAGGTGGGGAGCTGCCACTCTCACAGCCAGGAGCAGGGGTAAAGGCATCACGCTCTGCCCCAAACCAGCAGGAGCGGGAAGAGTGTTTAAAACGTGTGGACTCCACTAAGCTGTATAGCAACGAGCACATTGAGCAGGAAGAGTTGATCAGGCTGGGTATATTACCAGCACCAGAGCAGCAGCAGCAGCAGCAGCGGCAGGGCATGAAGAATGAAACAGAGAAGCCAACACAGCCTCGCCAGCAGAAAGCAGCAGCAGCAGAACTTTCAGCAGCCCCGTTGGCTAGCTTGGCATGGGCAGCATTGCGCATTGCCTACACGTCAATCCTCTGTATTATGAGTGATGTGCAGCTCTTGAGCCTTTTTGCCATAAATCGCAAGACCCTCCGTACCTGGGCAGCAGAGTCAGCAGCGGCAGGTAACAGCGATGCTCGTCTGCTTTACCGACTAGCAGCTGTAGACCCAGCATTCATCAGAACAGTCACAGCTACAGCTGCAGTGCTGAGGCCCGCATTAGCAGCAGCACTAGAGGAGCAGCAGCAGGGGGTGAGGGGAGGAGCAGGGGGGGTAATGGCGCTGGTTCTTGAGCTGGAGGGTTTGGTCCGGGAGTTTGGTAAATGTGCTCTGACAAAGGTGCTTCATCAGGCAGGAGTCAAAGGTGTTTTGCCTGAGTGCAAAGGGCTGCTGCTTTGCGGGGCTGCCTGGGCACAGCTCTGGATTAACACGCTCGACAATCCTACCCCTGTTGCTGCTGCGGCGGCGGCTGGCGGCAGTGGTGGTGGTGGTGGTGGTGGGGAGGGGTCGAGGCCTGGTGCTTCTGAGCAGGTTGCAGATGAGACTGTTGTGGGGTCAGAGGGTGGTGGTTCTGGTCCTGCTGCTGGTGCAGTTGGTGGCGGGGCTTTGGTGGGTGCGAGGCCTCTAGGGGATTTGTCACTTGCTCGCTGTGTCACAGCAGCAGGGGTAGCACTACGGGAGGCATGTGCAGCATTACAGCAGCAGCAGGGGAAGCATGGTGGGCTACCAGGCTCGGGTGCCTTCCTTAAGTCGGTGGTAGACAGCCTAGCAAAGCTTGGGGAGGGACCTGCAGCTGGGGAGGTGGCTGACGCACTGATAGGTAGTAGGGAGTCACACCTGCCTCAGATGCCTGTCAGCTTCTGCTGCAATAACCCTTTTTGTCTAACTCGCATTGGTCCTAGTGAGCTAAGTTTGGTCCTGGGGAAGGCTAGTGAGCAGGGCAGGGGTGTGTGTAAGGGGTGTAGGGCAGCGGTTTACTGCAGCAGGGAGTGCCAGGAGACCCACTGGCCTCAATATCATAAGGAGGTATGTGAGCAGCTCAGGAGGGAGCGGAGAGATAAGAGGGAGCAGCGGATTCAGCAGCAGAGGGGTACTAGGTAATGAGTGCTGTGTCGCTTGTAATCTTGACTGATCCAAGTACCATTGGTAACATAACACAACAAACCTTTAAGGTGTGGCAACGCGCAAAGGGTTGCTAGGTCGAAACGACCAAACGACTGAGTATCATGTTTACGGTGATGCATGAGTGGGTCTGGCACAGCAGCAGCTTTGCAGTCTGATCTGACAGGTCTTCTGTGACCCTGGATGTGCTTGGGCTGGGTTTGGGTTCTTTCTGGTGCTGCATGCAGCTGGGCCACTGCGTAGTTTGATAGGTGGAGTAATCACACCCTCCTCATTGGATCTTGAGCTGTTGGGTGTCGGGAGCAGAAGCAGCAGCTAAGGACTGGTTTGCCAATGTAAGATTCACACACACACACACGGGCGGTCGCTGCTAATGAAGCTTTTTGTTAACAGCAGTTTAGGCATGCGGTAGGGATGGTGGATTTGTTGAGGACCAGAATGCTGGTAGCCACACTGGCAGCAGCTTTAATCTGAACACGTGCGGCAACTGCAGTGCTGCATGGGCTGAAAGGGCTGTTTTTTACTGTGGCTCTGTTATCTGGTTAGTTCAAGTCTTTTAGCTGCGTACATGCTTGGGTATCCCTATTAGTTCGTTCGGGTGGTATGGAATCCCTTGTCTTGGGATCCATCCCATCGCTGTGTTCGGGCCCGACCTACTGGCTAGCAGCCCCGCTTCCGCGGTTGCCTTCCACACCTTCATGTTTGTTTGTTTTGTTCACCGCTAGCCTGCGTCTTGGATGGCAGTGCGTCAGGCTCACCTGCAAAGGCACCTATTGCATAGTGATGCAAACTAAAGAGGGGTATGCCGTCCAGGGTGTTGCATAATGAATGTGCCAGCTAGCCTTAGCTCCCATGGTTCCAGTCTTTATTCTCATGAGTGGCAGTCAGGTGGCTTTGGTGAGGCTCCCTCTCTAGTACAGCAGCATGTGGGGGCCTGGCTGCTTGGGTGTTGTTTGCACATGTTTGTTTGGAGTGCAAGATGGGCACCTGTGCGCTTCACCTAGTTGCTGTGCCAACCAAACCCTGGGTGTTTTGCTACATCCCACTGTGGTGCTTAAACCCTGGATTGCAGTGGCAAGGGGATAAGGCTGCAGCGGAGGCAAGTCTTGTTTCATTACATGCTGTGGGGTTGAGGCATGCTGATAGGCTGCTCCATTCTAGGTCTCTTTTGTACCAAATGCTTTCGGCGTGACCCCTTTGTCACAGCAATTTTTTCCAGCCTGTCTTGACAATGTGGAGTATGGTGCTGGAAACATATTGTGCAGTGGTGCAGGCTGTGATGAATGCACTGGTGTGGTCAGCTGTTGCAGGGCCAAGCTTGGGTGCTTGGGGTTTAAGCATTCTCACAAGTGCTTTTTTTGCACCATCACCCTATGGCTTGACCCCAACTTTCAGCTCCTGTCCTAGTAAAGAGGGCACTCCCTTCAGGGCAGGGCCCATCCTTGGTGCAGGCCCTTGCATGCTTGTTAACACCCACTGGTCCCTATGGGCATTGCTTTGCTGGGTGGCTGCTACCTGCCCTTCGAAGTTGGCCCCTTTGGGGATGGTTGATGGAGCATAAGTCCTAGCTCACTTGTCTGATTGCCTTCAAACCACTTGCAGCTGGTGGGCAAGGGTCCCAGCACACATCATAAGGCCAGGGACTTATACACATTTTTCGGAAATTTTCAGGCCCAAATTCGCACGTTTGCCTCCTCAAAATGGGCATTTTCAGCGCAGCCCATGATCAACTTTTCACCAAGTCAGAATTGGCCATACACTCCTTGAGAGCAAAACATAGCAAATCATCAGACAAATGCATAGTCGTAACCGCCGTGCAAATTGGGCATGCATGTGCTGTGCCATGATGGGCGGGTCACCCCGAAAAGTTACACCTCCGGCCTCTCACTTGTCGAGTCAGCAGAGGCACCCCGCCACCGGCACGTTCATTTCGCAACACCCTGTGAAAGCAACTTTGAAGCCTATTCAACGCCGGCTCAAGGCAGCAATTGATACAGACTTGCTCTCATTCTACACAACTTTGCAAGCCACATTGACCAGCTGTGCCACTTACGACACGGACGGTCCCTTGGCCTTCGCACGTGAAACCTGCCTACTTCCGAAATGGCCAGGTTGACGCTGCAAGATAAAGTACATTTGGTTAATACTTACAATGCTTGTCAGAGCATCTCAGAGACTGCTGTACAGTGTGGAGTGTGCCGTGCGACAGCACGCCGGTGCATCAACCGGTGGCAAAACGAACAGAGTTTAGAAAACAAGCCAGGGACAGGCAGGAAAACCATACTTTCAGAGGCAGCTGCGCTTCATGCTTCGAATCTTTTAGATGAGGGCCAGCAAGGAGGTGCTCAGCAGGTGGCCAAGCAGCTGCTGGCGGAGGGGCTTGTGCCGCGGCTTGTGCATAAGTCCACTGTAATTCGTGCAGCAAGGAAAGCAGCCGAAAGTGAGGGGTGCAAGATGGTGGTCTCCAAGCGGCGTCCTCCGAAGGAGCTAACCAAGGATACCAAGAAGAAGCGCCTGCAGTTTGCTAAGGAAAACAGCAAGACCTTTTGGGGCCATGTCCTCTTCACAGACAGGAAGAAGTTCTACTTTCGGTATCCTGGTTCCAGCGTTCAGCCCTGCAGGTGGCAGAAAGTTGGCCCAAACAGGCCAAAAAAACATGGGGCCTACCAGCCAAACAAGCCCCAGTGCCTCAATGTGTATGGTGGAATCACCAAGCATGGTGTTACTCCCTTGCATCAAGTTGCTGGCAGCAGCAAGAGCAAGCCCTCCTTTAAGAATAAGAAGGGTGAGCCAGCCAGGAACATATGTGCAGCACAGTACAATAGTGTGCTAAGGGAGACCCTATTGCCTGGGGGTCAGCGGTTGTTTAGTAACCAAGGAATCAGTTGCTGGACTCTGCAGCAAGATGGTGATCCAGCACATGTGGATGCTCCAAGTGTGGTGGAAGAGTGGAGCAAGAAGAACAAGTCCAATGCAAGACTGCTGCCAAATTGGCCTCCCAACTCACCAGATCTCAATCTTATTGAGAATGTCTGGGGTTACGTGCAAGCGAGAGTTGATGCATTGGGTTGCCAGTCCTTTGAGGAGTGCAAGGAAGCTGTGCACAAGCAGTTCCAGGCAGTCCCCTCCTCAATGCTAACACATCTGTTCAATAGCATGAAGGGCAGGATTGCCTGTGTGGTAAATAAGCAAGGGGATAAGACAGGGTACTAGGTATGGAGCATTCAAAACCTCCTGTCACAGGGTGTTGCATAATGAATGTGCCAGCTAGCCTTAGCTCCCATGGTTCCAGTCTTTATTCTCATGAGTGGCAGTCAGGTGGCTTTGGTGAGGCTCCCTCTCTAGTACAGCAGCATGTGGGGGCCTGGCTGCTTGGGTGTTGTTTGCACATGTTTGTTTGGAGTGCAAGATGGCCATCATGGCCCATGGGCACCTGTGCGCTTCACCTAGTTGCTGTGCCAACCAAACCCTGGGTGTTTTGCTACATCCCACTGTGGTGCTTAAACCCTGGATTGCAGTGGCAAGGGGATAAGGCTGCAGCGGAGGCAAGTCTTGTTTCATTACATGCTGTGGGGTTGAGGCATGCTGATAGGCTGCTCCATTCTAGGTCTCTTTTGTACCAAATGCTTTCGGCGTGACCCCTTTGTCACAGCAATTTTTTCCAGCCTGTCTTGACAATGTGGAGTATGGTGCTGGAAACATATTGTGCAGTGGTGCAGGCTGTGATGAATGCACTGGTGTGGTCAGCTGTTGCAGGGCCAAGCTTGGGTGCTTGGGGTTTAAGCATTCTCACAAGTGCTTTTTTTGCACCATCACCCTATGGCTTGACCCCAACTTTCAGCTCCTGTCCTAGTAAAGAGGGCACTCCCTTCAGGGCAGGGCCCATCCTTGGTGCAGGCCCTTGCATGCTTGTTAACACCCACTGGTCCCTATGGGCATTGCTTTGCTGGGTGGCTGCTACCTGCCCTTCGAAGTTGGCCCCTTTGGGGATGGTTGATGGAGCATAAGTCCTAGCTCACTTGTCTGATTGCCTTCAAACCACTTGCAGCTGGTGGGCAAGGGTCCCAGCACACATCATAAGGCCAGGGACTTATACACATTTTTCGGAAATTTTCAGGCCCAAATTCGCACGTTTGCCTCCTCAAAATGGGCATTTTCAGCGCAGCCCATGATCAACTTTTCACCAAGTCAGAATTGGCCATACACTCCTTGAGAGCAAAACATAGCAAATCATCAGACAAATGCATAGTCGTAACCGCCGTGCAAATTGGGCATGCATGTGCTGTGCCATGATGGGCGGGTCACCCCGAAAAGTTACACCTCCGGCCTCTCACTTGTCGAGTCAGCAGAGGCACCCCGCCACCGGCACGTTCATTTCGCAACACCCTGTCTGTCAGGACCTTACAAAGAGTAGGCGCTTGTACAATGGGCACTGCAAGCAGGATAGCTCGGGGCCTTGTAAGAGCTAATGTCGAAAGGGGATGTCAAATCACAGTTCAAATGAGCGCTGCTAGCCGGAACAGCTTGGCCGCAAAGCCACTGCATGACGCTGAATCATCGGAGTCGAATATCTGTAGCACTGGTGTCTTGGTAAGCTGCTAGCGGAAGCGTTACTACTGGGTCAGTTAATCAATCATCCTGTGGGTTCAGAAGACTGCAGCTGGTTCAGAAGACTGCAGCTGGTCTTCGAGGACAGCAGTCGCATGTTGGCTATCAAAGTTTCCTTTCGTAGACCATATGAGGTCTCTGTTTCCTGATAGGGTAGCCGTGGGCGCTTTAACGACTTGGTTGTGTATTTTGGACTCCAGGCTGGACTTGATACACCGCCAAGCCCAGTGACTGAGTGGGTCACTTCTGTCACTGGCTCACAGGTTTGCTGAAAACCTTGCAAAACAAGGACATGCTCATCAAAGCCGAGGACGACTGACTTGCTACTGTAATCCTTGTGCCAACAGGCGTTCGAAGCGGAGATCCAACTGCCTTTGGTGGTTGGACATTGGCTGCCATCGTTTCCACGCAGCCTGAGCGTCTTAAAAGAAAACCTATTTCTAGAGGGCATACATTCCATGGCCTATCAGAATAGCAACCAGTATGGCAATGGTGGTCGTATGACATATGGTGCTCGACCAAGCTACCCAGACGAAGCTGGTGCTCGAGACGAACCTTATGCCCAGCGTCCGAGGGCAGACCGAAACAGAGCATCTGATAGCGGACAGAACCAGGGTGGAGGTCGGATGGCGTATGGGGGCGGCCACGGCTCTGTAGACTACGGTGGGCGGGACCGCGATGAGCATTATGCTGGTGCACAACGTCCGAGGCAGGAACGAATGAGTGCACCAAACGGTTACAGAGACTATGATGATGATGCTCGGATGGAGCGAGGAGGGCGTCCTGAGTACCAGGATGACTACCAATCCCGCGGTGATTCTTACGCGCAGCGTCCCAGGCAGGAGCGAAGCAGGCAGCAGGGGTACGACCAGGAGTATCAAGGGAGCGGGCAGCGCGTGACAAACGGCCGCTCAGCATATCAGGAAGAAGCTGGCCTTCGAGACGAGTTGTTCACAGGTGCCGAGGACCCTCGGAACCAGCAGGGTATGACCAGGGAAATGGACAACAAGCAGATGCTGCAGATGGGCATAAAGGAGCACCAAGAAACCACAGCTACAGCAAAGCGTGCTGCACAGGTAATTATGCGGGGCCTTTCACAGCAAAAGTATTAAACCCTTGTTGCAACATGTACAGCTGTCAACAGTTGGGGCTGCGTTTTGTATCCCCCTAAGCCATAGCTGAGACTGCTGACCTTCTTACATCATGCTCCGGCCAGATATATGTGCTTTCTGCAGCCAGACCTGAGACCCATCCACACACTTCTCCACTGCTGTCCTTCACCGCAACATGTGCCCATGGTGACCATGTAACTATGGTCACTACTAATCACCCCTGTGGACAAAGCTACCAGCACCTCCAGTTACATTTGCCACAATGCTGCATCCAGCCTGAATCAGAGCAGCCTTAATACTGACACCTTCCTGTTACTCTTTGGTTTCAGATCGTCGCTCAAACCAATGAGATTGCAGACAACACACTGGTGGAACTAGATGACCAGCGCCGCCAGATGGAGAGGATTGATGCCGACATTGATAAGGTGCCAGGGAGGGGATGGATTTCAAGCCTCGTATTTTGATTGTAGCATGCGGTGATTGACGCCTTGCATAATGCGTAGAGCATTCCTGCCAATGCTAGTTGCCAGCTCTATGTTCTCACAGCCTTGGACAGGCTCAGGTGCATGGAATGCATGGGGGGGCAGTACTTACATGCAGCAATACTGGGGACGGCTGTGACACAGGAGAGCTCTTCAGCCTCAATTGGCCTTGAGTTTACGCTGCTAAGTGTGGGGTGTATTTGGCACTGCTTGACGTGCAGCCGCGTCAGGCCTGCAGCGATTAATTGAGTTAAGCATGGAGTAAAGGAGGAAGGGCATATAGGGGACGTGTAGCAGAGTCCAAACTGATTGCATGCATTGTAATCCCAGTGTCTCTAGCGCGGCCAGTGTTTCTTATTGCATTACAAGCAGCTAGAAGAGACTGAATCTCGGTGCAGTCTATGAAAATAAGCACCTTTGGGTTCCTGTAAAAGCTGTGCAATTTGCACAGTATCCCAATGAGCAACTTTGCCTTCTTGTGAGAGCTGCATGCAAAGCTCAATTGACAAATCCAGTCCACACCAGGACTGCACCACTGGAAGTTGTGTTGTCTCTGCTCCGCTGCTGATCAGCTGCTGGTGGGTTTTAGGGTCACACCAACAGAGGCATGTCTTTTGTCATGCAGCAATTCATATGGGTGGTCAGCTTTGGCTAAGTCCCCTTGGTGGTCAGGAGGTCAATTCTGGCCAAGCCTTTTCATGGCCATAACACGACCAGACCATTTCCAAGAAAGGGCAGTGACTAATCCTCTGTTGCTGCTGTATTCCTTTGCGTTACAGATAGGTGCTGACTTGAGCTACTCAGAGCGCATCCTGCGCTACATGCGGCTGTGTTGCTGCGTTGGCTTCTTCTGCAGCTGCTGCACTGAACCAGAGCGCAACAAGAAGGATGCAAGGTGGAGGGAGCAGGCAGAGCGGGACCAGAGGCGCAAAGAGCAGCAGCAGCAGCAGCGGAGGCAGCAGGGAGGTGGGGGTGGGCAGCCTGGAGGGAGGGGTCAGAGGGATGTGCAGATGCAGCAGCAGCAGCAGCAGGCCTCTTATGCTGGGGTCAACACTCAGGGGCTGGATGAGGACGACCGCCAGGTGAGGGGGGGGGGGTGTTTGGTGGTTGGGGTTGCGGGGGGGGGGGGTGCGGGGGGGTGTTCGGGGGCGTTTTCTTTGTTTCTATCCACCCCCCGCACCACCCAGCAGGTGAGGGGGGAGGGGTGCGGAGGGGTCAGAGACTGGAGAGATGGGGGGTGGAGGGGAGGCAGGGGTTATGGATAGAGAGGGGCAATGAGGCAAAGGAGAGTTGTGGGGTAGAAATGTCTATGGAGGGGAAGGACATGGGGGAAGAGGGCTGGGGCTGATGGGGGAGGGAGGAGAAGAAGTTGTGGTAATAGGGACAGTTGACGGTGGGGGTGGAGAGGGAGGGGGGCAGGGGTTATGGACTGAGGGGAGTTTGTGGGCAGAAGTGAAACAGTTATGGTGGGGAAAGAGATGGGGGAAGGGAGGGGTGGCGATGTTGGGGCGTGACGGGTGATGAGGGGTAGGGGGGTTGGTAGATAAGGCAGTAGATGTGTGCGGGTGAAGAGGGAGGAAGGGAAGGGTTTTGAGGCTGAGGGAGGGTTCTGAGGCAGAGAAGGGTTATGCCGCAGGGGAAGAGCTGGGGTATGAAGAACCAGGGATGTCAGAATGTGTTCCCAATGCAATGAGCATTTCCTGCTGTTGGATTGGTACAACTGCAGGTAGGGGTGGACGGCTGTGGGAGCTGTTCTCTGAGCATCTTTTGGACTTCTCATGTTCCTGTGAGTAGATATCAACCCATTAGGCTCGATAATCATTTGGCGTTGGCTGCATGTGCATGTCCACCATGCTAGTGCAGTGGTGCCTACACCTTCTGGGATGGGGGATTATTTCGTTGATTTGTGGCACCGAAAAGGTCTTTTAGATCCGTACAAGTTCATCTGCCAGTAGCATGCCCGCTGGAAGTATGCAGCATGTGACAGAAAGTAGTAAAGCTATGATATACCGGTAGTGTGAGTGCCATCCATAGCACAAAAGCAAATGTTGGTAGGTAAGTTAAGGTAGTGCGGAGCTGCAACATGCTACCTGATTGACCTGCACTTCTAGTGGTCGCTGCAAGCTGGAGACTCAGAAGGCTACCTTCCCATTCTGCATGCGTTGGACCAAGCGGCACAGCAACCGCTTCATGCATGCAATGTTTAGCTCTGTGGAGCCCATAAGTTGGTGGGACTCCCACAGTCGCGGTACAATGGTTGTTTTGGCATCTAATGTGGCATGGACTCTAGCGGCGCCCTAACGGTCTCACTCCTATCTGTCTCGATTCGTGATCTCCGCAAAGGCTGCTCAGTGATTTATCTCATGTGTGTGATGTCCCACATCTCTATCCTCTTGGGTTGGGTTTGTTGGGCCATTGGCATAGCTGACGTTGAGCTGGTCTTGAGCTTTGATTGATTGTCGCTATGTGATGCACTGCAGGCCATTGACAAGGAGACCAAGCAGCAGGACAATTACCTTGACCAGATTGACCAGGGGCTGAGTGCTCTGAAGGAAAAGGCCAGGGGTATGAATGAGGAGCTGAACAGGCAGGAGAGACTGACAGATAAGGTGCACACTGGTGTTTCCGGCGTGAATGAACGCATGCGGGGGGTTAACAAGCAGGGGTTTAAGAACATCTAAAGAGCAGGGAGAGCGGACTCCACACCAATGGGGTAGATGTGGGAGTGCTGAAAGGTGCTGGGAGGCTTGCATTGCCTGGCCTATGCTACGTTGCACTGGTAGCAATGTATGCTGTTGCCAACCTGACACAGTATGTGCTATATGGTTTGTCAAGAGAAGCATGGTGCGCTAGCTGCGGTAAAAGGAGCGGCATCAGCAGAGGCAGCCGGGACAGCAGTGCAGCAGCCGGATCAAAATGGGGCTAGTAACATACTGAACAGCAAGTATGGGTGGTGATCAGGATTTCAGCGGCGGCACTGTTTGTGGTGAAGCTGTAGCTGATGTAGGCAGTACTACCACAGCAGTAGGAGCAGCAGACTGTCACCTGCAGCAGCAGCGGCCGAGCCAGCAGCAGCAGCAGGCAGCAGCAGCGGCTGAGCAGGCAGCATAAGCAGCAGCAACTGATGCGGCAGCAGCAGCGGCCGTGCAGGCAGCAGCAGCAGACCTGGGCACTTTTAAATGCGACGGGCTGAAGCTGAGTTCAACTGGTCCAAGAAGTTTGGTGGTTGTGCGAAGGGTCAGAGTCAACACACAGCAGAGCCAGAGTCATGCTGTGACAAAGCCTGGCATTGGGAGCTGCTAGAATGCACTTAATGATCATAGGTCAAACTTGATCGATTGATTGATTCAGAGGAGGTGTTGGCATATCTTCTGCGTCCACCAAAGGAAACGTCCTTGCCTCTTCTTTTCTACACTGGCAAGGACCCATAATGAGGTGGGGCGTTGGCCATTTCTTTGCATGAACTTAGGACAGGCATGGACCTTTTCATGGATGCTTGCCAGCGGGGCACTCATGCTCCTAGTTGAACTGCATCTGATGCTGTGGTTTCAGGTTGAGCAAGGGAAGGGGTTTTGGTCGTAGTTCCAGCTTGGCATGGAGTAGGCTACAGTGGCAACGGCACTGCAAGCTCCAAGTCCCCTTGTTGAAAGTATCCGAGGTCATGTTCATCTTCTAGGATGAGGTGCAACAGGGGTTGGCATTTGAGTGCTTGTTAAAACCCCTTGCTGCTGCTTGAAAGGGTGAGTCAGTGATTTGAGGCCTGGTTGTGAATGCTCCTGCAGAGAAAGGCTCATTGACCGTCAAATAGGGTCAATGACTTCTGGTCAGTGCAAGTGACTTGGCAAGCTTCCTTGCAGTGGAGCGCTGGTGGTGTTGAGTTCATGGGCTATTGGTTGGCCCCGACGGGGTTTTCCTCTTTTAAGATGTAGCATTCAAACCGTGTATACTTACGATGATTTTTCTATGAATTGCCACTGCTTGCTACTTTGTTTGGCTTTGTTTTCTAGATACTGGAGTTAGATATGTGCATGGCCAGCGTGCATCTGTATCTTGTTGTGATGGGGTAGGCCCATCACATGTATCCTAGCCATGTGAAAGGAAGTTCTCTTGATGCGAGGTGGCTAGAAGTCGGTTCCTAGTCAGTCCTATGGTCCCATGGCTATGAGCAATGTGTTGAATGGCTCGCTCGTTGGAGCTCTGTCTGCTGGTGATGGGCTCGTGCTGGTGCTTGAATGATTTTCTGCCACAGGTCAAGGTGGTTACTTTGCGAGTTGGCATTATGCAGCTGTTGGTGTGAATGGGGGCTGTTGGTTGAGACTTACTTGGAGCAGCACCATCTGTTGGTCAAACTGGGACATTCACGCATGTCTTGGCAGCCTGGATAAACCACTTGAGGTTGTGGGCCTGTCTATGATCTGACAGCTGAAGGGCAGCTGCATGGTGGAAGGGTGTGGTTGTATAGGTAGGTCTAGCAGCCCTTTGCGGTTGCCGCACCTTAAATTTTTGTTTGTTTGTTTGTTTGGGGCATGGGTGCTAGCCTAGTCACAGCATCGGCAGCAGACTGAAAGTGGAACAACGGCGCATTGCTTCCACATGGACTGAAGTTAACATCACAGTGCACGGGTTTCATACTATTAAGCTTGCTACAGGCCAGAACTCCGCTGCTTGCGAGGGCTGCGTTTGGGCGGGCCACACCATCTGGGAAAGGTGCACGTCACCAGAACGCTGGGTACAGATGCCGGATATCTAGAGAGTATATGGGGCTGCACTGGGTATAGTAACGCCTCTAAAAGAAAAAGATCGGACTTTCAAGACGGGGGTGACGCGTGTAACTTGGGCGTGTTGAGTGCCGATGATGATCGAGTGACTCGGAGGGTCCCTGTTTTCACAGAGCAGCTACTTGGGCCTCCTGGACAATATCAGGCATCATGCTCGCTTACCTCATGCATATCGCATATCAACTGGGAAATCGTGAGATTTAGTTAACAAAGCATCGGTCACCGGACCGAGAGAACGACCTCTTGGGACATAGTGGGGCCATGGCACACCTCTATATGCATACATAGGCGGCAGTGTTTTCATCCACCGGCAGCGGATTCAGATCAGCCTCTTGCGGTTGGAATCAGGTTACTCACATCAGAATGCCGTTAAGGCGGAAGGCTGTAGATACCTAAGAGGCGGACCCATGCCCACCATCCAAGCTAGACATATGCTTGGCGTAGTGATTCTGGGTCTGCTGCTTGCGCACCATGCGAGACTCACAAGTGCTCAGCTATCGACACCATGCGTAGCCACCGACCCTGACGTGCAGGCCGTAGTGCTACTTGCAGCCAAAGTCCGCTTAGGCGACCCTAACGGTCGCTTGACAAGCTGGCAACTGGGCACGGACCACTGCAGCTGGCGAGGGGTACGTGGACTCTGTTTCTCAGCTATTTTCAGCAGCACCCTACTACTCAGGAAGTGGATCTGCAGCCCATGCGGCATATTCGCCTCAGCCCAGTACAACAGAATATGGAGGGCCTTAACAAAACCCCCATATCCTGCGTTAAGTTGTACAGCTTATGCTCTGCTTGCCTGAGAGGCCAATGTATTTCACTGTATAGAAGGAAACGAGCCAAGCAGTTGTTGCATCAGATCAGGTTAGCTTACAGTGCATGAGAGCAGCTAGGAATTAACTGTACATTATATTTATTGCACTCCATGCTATGCCATAGCAAATAGTGCCATAGGCCCCGCACCTCAAGCTGTTATGAATACAGCAAGCTGGAACAGAGTAAACTCTAAGAACTTATAGCTGCAGGGAGTCAGTGCATTTTCCAGCCTATTGCTTTTGCCAACAATGATGGCACCCCTGCAGCATCACCGTATCACAAAACAGTCCGCACCGCCAGCCAGAGTAGCTTCATGCCCTTTCATACATGCACATGCCAAAGCTGCTTTTTGGCAGCAGCATGTCCAAAGCTTCCTGTAGCATCGTCTTAGCTGAAACCCATTTGCCGCTGCTGCTGCTGCTGCTGTTACCCCTGATTCAGGTGACATGTGCACGAGGGACCCGCCTAGTAGTCAAAATCGACCTGTGGGGCTCCCTGCTTGAAGGCCAGCTTCCAGAAATCCTCTCCACCATATCCACCCTGCAAGCCTTAAACTTAGGCGCCAACCGCTTCTCAGGCAACCTCCCAGCCTCCTGGTCCAAGCTGTCAAGGCTAGAGTACCTGAACCTCTCAGGCAACTACAACTTAGGAGGAACCCTGCCAACGTCCTGGGGCGCCCTGCGGCGGCTGCGGTTCCTCTACCTTTCCTACAACAAACTGACGGGGCCCCTGCCACGAGAGTGGGCCGGCATGGTGCGGTTACAAGCATTTAAAACGATTGTGAACCAGCTTACGGGACCGTTGCCAAGGCAATGGCGCAGCATGAAGAGGCTGCAGATACTTGAATTGGGGTGGAACTACTTCAGTGGACCTTTCCCGTGGGAGTGGAGGGCGATGACGAACCTAAGGTACTTTTATATTGCTTGGAACCTGAAGGTCACCGGGTGCCTGCCAAGGGAATGGAGGAGAAGAGTGCGACTATATGATGAGCTGGCACTGAGGTATGCCCAAAGGGGCCAGGCAACAAGTGGCACCTTGTATATGACGCAGATCACGGGCTGGTGCTGATGATACAAGGCAGCTTGCAGCAATGAGAACAGTAGCAGCAGCAGCAAGAGCTGCAACTGTCTGCAATAGCATGGTCTGGCAGCAGCAGCAGCAGCAGCAGTAGCAGCAGGGATGCCGAGAGCAGTATCAGCTCCCTGGCAATGGCGACGGCAGTACTGCCACATCATGTTGGCACCTTGTGCGCAGGGTTGCAACTGCTGCTGTTTTCTGGTGGAATCAATTGTTACTGAGTAATCAGGAATGCCTGCTGCAGGCTGGAGACCAGTAGCAGCTGGTGCAGGCCTAGCAGAGAGGCAGACGTCCTGCTTTCTTGGTTCTGCTTGTCGGAGAGTGTTTAAGCTGATTGGAAGGCATGGCTGCATGACACATTAGGCAGGCATATCCTGACTCTGACAAGTTGATCTGGATGATGGTTTCATTGCTTTTCTTTAGGGAGACTGCAGGCAGCAATTGCATTACAGAACAAAACTAGAGGCTATGGACGGCACTTTGGTGTACCAAGGTTGAATGTAGGTAGCACAGAACACAATCTAGGCATGTGTGAGTTGTGCAGCCATTACCGCTGCGACTGCTGCATTTGCATGGCAGCTTAGTACTTCTGCTATCTGACTGCTGGCACGTTCAGTTGCTTGTACCAGGCACAAGCAGGCCATGCAAGGGTTCAGCACCACTAGCTAGTGTTGGGGCAAATGAGGACGGGTCAATCAAGTGTTGAAGGT
Source organism: Pseudopediastrum boryanum (assembly GCA_963556185.1). NCBI lineage: Eukaryota > Viridiplantae > Chlorophyta > Chlorophyceae > Sphaeropleales > Hydrodictyaceae > Pseudopediastrum > Pseudopediastrum boryanum. The sequence continues at coordinate 8,771,769 of OY744501.1, read as the reverse complement.
CCGGAGGGATCTGGTTGTGTCACTTCTAGGGGGGTTTCGTGTGCACTTGCAGAGCATGGATATGTCTGGCACCATGGTTTGTACTGCCACCAAGTGCCAGCAGCAACATGATATGCACCAGGGGACTGCATGTGCCCAAGTTCTGTTTCTGTCTAAGTGACTGGTCGGGATGGTGCACGGCTGCCAAACTGTGCTGTGGTTTATCACATACATGGCAGGCAGGGCTTGCAACTCAGTGATGGAGTGCATATCTGTCCTTAAAGATGTATGGCAAACAGCTTGTTTGCAGAACTGCCTTTGCATGGTAGTGCAGCCAACCAGGTACCACATCATTGCGGGAGCTTCAACCAGCAAATCCTGCATTGGCCTGCATATGCCGCCTGGTAGGCATAGCACTAGTTGTAGCAAGAGTTGCAGCAGCTTTGTTTGCTGTAGCAACTTTGTTGGCTGTCACAGCTTCGTTGGGGAAGCAACGGTTGTAGCAGCTATTTCAACTGTAGCAACACTTGTAGCAGCTTTGTTGGCTGCTACAGCAGCTACGTGGCTGGACCATGGGCTTGATCTGCTATGGTATTTTATTACCGGTATCTGGTAGAGAGTATGAGCTGCTGGTTATGCTGGCCTCACAGAGTAGGACTTCAGCGGACCTCTGGGCCTATTGCAATGCTCAACCTGCTGTGCGAAGCCCTTCTTCTTCTTGGTAATTCATTACAAGTGAGCAAGATGGCTCAGCGGCCGTCCTTTAGGACATGCCAGCAGCTCTAATGCATTATGATGTTGGCATTGCACCCAGGAGGCACACAGGAGGCTCCACTGCAAGCGGCACGTGACTGGGCCACCATGTTGTGAGTGGGATTTGATAGTGAAACTCACTAGTAAGGTAGAGACTCTCTCTGGTTATGACAAGGATGGGATGGAGGCAACAGGAGACAGTCATGACATGGAATATGAGATTGTCTTCTGTATTCTGTGTGTTGGGTGCTGTGCAATGGCCCCCCATGACATGCTGGAACTTCATCCTAAGGTTGACAGCGCTTTTGCCATCGTAAGGGGCAATGGGGCTGCATTCTGTGTGCGGGTTGGTGTGTGATCATGGTTGCATGTCCCATGTTGCCACTTCGGTTGTAAACCTGACAGTACCTTTTACATCAGGACAGATTGTTTATTCAAATGCGGGGTTGCTAGGTCATGCTCATTGTTGACACTTTCCCTTGAGGTTGAATGCCGTTTTATACAATGACCTTCTGTGTTGCCAAGAGATCACATAGCTAGAAGATGTTATCCATGGGTTTTTCCCAGCAACTTCTCAAGTTGCTGCCTGGGTCTGGCAGTCATACATTGATGTGCCATGGCGGGTGGGCTGAGCACTGAGCACCCTCAATTTAGGACATAGAAAGGCTGCAACTATCTTGCAGCTTCCTTTGTGCTTTACTGTTTCTTGATGCCACTTTATAGAGTGGGTACTAGGGACGCTGCTGCAACAGAGGAACTTCTGGTAGCCAAGACAGACTGTCATGAGCCACGACCGACAGACCACTGCAGCATATGGGGTACAGGCTGGTCTGGAGTGGCCATGGGTGTGACCAAAGTGCCCCCCCCACCACCACCACCCTCTGCTGCCCCCTGTGCTGAAGGTTATCTAGCAGCCCTTTTGTGGTTGCCACACCTTACATGTTTGTTTATCGAGGTGCTTCCATTGTTCTCTTAATTCGTCATTGGGGTGGATGTGCACATGCCTGCCCTGCTGTTGGGAGATGTTACCACACAGGCCTTGACCCTTAGTTGCTCAGCTCTGGCTCCTTGAGGCACTCAGGCAGATGCTGTCTGAAGTTCCCATTGCTCCTTTACATTCCAGATGTGCAAGCTCATGCCTCGTTGCATCCAATGTGGTTCTTTCAGAGTTGACATGGGGTGCTTGGCAGAGGTTTGGCTCAAGTTTGGTCACATTTGTGTGTATACATTTTCATTTAAGGCCATCCGGCTGCTTTGCTAGGTAGATTGTTCCTGGCCAGTAAATCTGGCTCAGATCACAGGTCCAAGAGAATGTGTAAAAGGGAGTTATATTGAGGCGAGGTGGCTAGAAGTCGCTTACTAGTCAGTTATTTAAATTTTTGTTTGTTTGTTTTATTTGTGGTCCAGTTATCCCTGCTAGCTGCCTGCGCAAGCAACCGGTTGCTTGTCATGAGTGATTGTTTTATTTGTGGGGTGAACCTTGAGGACACATGAGGAGCGTGGGAAATTTGTGGGGGTGTGATTAAACTGGTTTCTCGGTTGATGGAAACCCTGTTTTTTCAATATAGTGAGCTTCGTTCTGGAGTGCCACATGCGGGGCCTCTTGATTACATACAATGCATGCATGAAGTTTTTGTTTGAGTGAAGCCGGGGAGCGATGAGATCCGCGGGATGCGAACATGTAGTACCCTTGAAAATGTTTGTTTACCATCCATCCAGCAGTGTATGGTGTGATGGCACTTAGTTACATTACCACCGATCGACGCCCACTACTTCACTGATGCGGCAGCAGAATGCAGTGTCAACATGTATTTATGCACTGTGCCAAATCCTTTTGCAGTTGCCATCTTATGCAGCTTGCAGCCTATATTGTCGTCTGTAAGTAATTTTAAATTACTTGATGCAAGCCAGAAACAAACAAACAAAAATTTAAGGTGCCACAGAGCCACTTGGTCACTTAGACATGCAACTAGCTTAGCCGAGACTTTGTTTAGTTTGTGTACTGTAAGGTCTAGTGTCAGGGCTGTGCTACACGGAGTGTCCGGCAAGTTTTGGCAGTACGGAACCATAGGACTGACTAATAACCGACTTCTAGCCACCTCGCCTCAATAAAACTTCCTTTTACAGAGCCACAGTGGCAGCAGCAGGAACAAATCGGCACCGGCCGGATGGGTTCCACTAAACTGTATTAATCTCAATTGGCAGTAGGTCCATCCTCATTCTGCACAGATTGATTACCCGATCCACAAACAAACATTTAAGGTGTGGCAACCGCAAAAGTCCCTGCACCCAGATGATGACTGTGCTGTTGTTTGCTCAAGTTTCCTGTTGCTATGCTGCTGGCATCCCCCGTCTCCTGCTGCTGCTCCTGCTAAGTACTCTCCTCCGTGCATCTCCTCATTGCTGCCACGGTGGGTCAACAAACAAACAAAACATGTGTAGCACCTGCAGCTACTACCCGTAGTGAACCCCTCAGACTGCCATGGCTGCTCAGAGTCCGATGAAATGATCTTCCTGCTGCCATCCGGCTGAGTGGTACCAGTACGCCCGGCTCTTCCTGATAGCAACAACAACCTAATCCATAGTGTCCCATAGTCACAGCCACTGTTAACTGCACAGCCATGTGCCCGTGGTTCTCTGAGTTCGCTAAACCAGCTGCTATTAGCGCTGCAGCCCCATCCAGGCAGCAGACTAAACAACCAAACAAACAAACACAAGTTTAAGGTGCAGCAGCCGCAAAAGGGCTGGACATGAAGTATGTAGACCAGTCAGTACTTCCTGCAAAGTGGCTGCCTTACAGCTACTTTGCAGATCTGCACGGAGAGCGAGAATCATGACAGAGCATCACACCCATTGGTGAGTGCCATTACAGACCCAGCCTTCCATTCCTAACTCACTCTTGTTGAAGAAGCAATAGCTGCAGTAACTTCAGGGACTGCTGCACTGTCAGGGTCGAGTTGCAAAAGCAAGGCGGGCAGTAAGTGCCTCCCGCTGCTGCTAGCGAAGGTGGATACTGTTCTTACACTTTTCTCCTGTGGATGCATCCCTCACACATCCTGTTGGATGTATAGTACATGGCGTCAAGGTATACAGCTGGCATGCAAGAGCACGTTATGCTGTATGGTGAAACATCCCTTGCCCGGCTCACATATATCTGCTGCTCTTCTTGCTGATGTTGATAGCGACTGTGTTCTCATCGCCAGCCAAAAGTGAAGATCAGCTAAGATTTGGCACCCCCTAGCCCTCTAATCGTGGTTTATAAAACTGCTGCTGCTTTTGCTGCTTTCTGTTTCCACACTGCCTGCCTAGTTTCTGATAGGCATATTGAGCTAATATAGCACCACCGTATGGAGCTTGCCCATCTCTGGCACGTGTTGACCTTGAAATGCTGCCTGCTGCTGTGGGGTGATCGCCTTTGTTTGACCACTAGGAGACCAGTCAGCAGCACTAAGTGCATATGCTGCAGGCCATAGCCACTGCTGTGTGCCTGCTCCTGCTACTTCTCCTCCTGCTACTGCTGCTGTGGCTGCTGCTGCAGCTCGGTTGTTGCCTGTGTTGACCGAGCTCACCGGATAACCAGCGCATACAGGGACCATAGCCACTGCTGTGTGCCTGCTGCTGCTACTTCTCCTCCTGCTACTGCTGCTGCTGTGGCTGCTGGGTTGTCGCTGTGTCTGACCAAGCTCAGTGAGCAGCAAGCGGGGACAATAGCCATTGCAGTGTGCCTGCTGCTACTGAGACCACTGCCGCCTGCTGTGCAGGCGCCTCCTTTCTTTCACATTGTGAGGTGAGTGAGCGGCAGGCACACATAGACACCAATGTGCCACTGTCGTGTGCCTGCTGCTGCTACTACTCCTGCTGCTGCTGGGTTGTGGCTTGTGCTGACTGAGCGCAGGGAGCAGCAAGGAAGCGCATACGGCAACCACACCAGCCACTGCCGTGCGCCTGCTGCTACTACTTCTGCAGCTGTTTCTGCTGCTGGGTTGTTGCCAGTGTTGACCGAGCTCATTGATTACTAAGAGCTACTACATGGGCACCATTGGCACTGCTGTGCGCCTGCTGCGACTACACCTCCAACTGCTGCTGCTGCTGCTGTGCCTGCGGTGCCTGCTCAAAGCTCCCACAGCCATCTCCCTATATCCGCCAGCACATGTTCCTCCATTGCACATCGGGTCTGCATTAACAACGGCATCGCCCTGCTGTTCACCCATCAACCACTGCTACTGCTGCTGCTGTGGTTGCCCGTGGGTCAACTGTACCTTGACTCCCGGCTGTAGCAGCTGCAGTCAACCATGAGGGTTGCTGTGGCCGTAGCACCTGAGCTGAGCTGTGTGCCACTTTGCACTGAAACACCACCAGGGCCACCCGGGATAAAACCCACACTGGGGTGTAGCCCTGCATGGCCCAGACATCGGTGGACGGCTGCTGATGGTAGGATAAGACCTGCATAGATACAAGTAGGACCTGTCAACGAGGTATCAGTCTTGGTGAGTGAGTGTCTAGAGGTTTAAGGATGAAGGAATGCTAGCAAAAGAATTGTGTTTCCCCCTACCCTGTCCTCCTGATCAGTGGATGGCTGCTGGTGGTAGGCTAAGGCCTGAATCAACAAAAGCAGGACATGTCAAAAGAGTAGATTACAAGGTATTTCGTAACAGCTTGAGGTGCAGGGCTTATGGCACTATAGCTCTGGCATATCACAGAATGTGTTAAGTGACAGAAATGGAGCTTGGGGCATGCACTAGGTGATATGGACACCAGGCGCCAACTTATATGACCACCAGTTTTACGCATACATATCAGCATATGGTTCTTTTTTGGGTAAGGGGCCGCTTAATGGATGGTGCCAGCCGTTGATTGTCACCAATAGAATACTCAGGCTGCAGGTCACACGGCATGTCCTCCTGCTCTTATCCAGATCTCTGTTTGGCAAGAAAATAACAACATTTGAGTTATGCTAGATTAATGTAACACCCTAAAACTGAATGCCAATAATCACTACTGGTTCCTTCTCACCATTTTGTAAGCTCCAGTGACGCACAGCAGCAACATGGCCAGCAAGGCACAGAAGAAGGTGGCTCGGTAGGTCTTGAAGTAGCCCTCATACAAGCCCACTTGGACCTCCATGTTGCTGCTGCTGGTCATGACAAAGAATGCCAAGGTAATGGCCAGGAGGAGGCAGCACCTCAGGCTGTGGACACAGAGGCAGAAGTGGAAGGGAAAGGGGGTGATAGGGTCAGCGGGAGGGAACGAGCGTGAGGAGCAGCAGCAGCAGATGATGATTTGCAGCGGAGAATGATGAGTTCCTCTCTTAGAAGCATGTGCCGTCTATAGAGTAGCGTTATATCAAAATGTATTAAGGAGAACTGTGCGTTAACTTTCTTTGGCTGCTGCAGGCGGTGGATGGGGATTATGGAGGCTCATAGCTATCAGATGCGCTGAGCATCTAGGGGTCTGCATCAATCGTGGGCATGTCGCGGAATCACGCACCTGAACAACAGCAGCTGAGTGACGAAGTCATTCGATGTCAGGGGGTCTGTGTAGGCCGTGGCTATGATGTCAAACAGGATTGCGACGTACACCACGCACATCTGCGTCCCCACCCATCCGCTTCCTGGAGAAAATGATACCTACGCATAGATGATTCGTTGTTGGGGAAGTCGATGCCATATCTACGATGGTTGTTGTTTGGGTACATGCTGAACGGACCCTCTGCAAGGCAGGTGCTGCCTCGATGTCCATAATACCAGCACGCAAGCCGTTCCAGAACCGTTTTTCAGTATCCAGAGACCACACGAATTATATAAACTCGTTAACTAGTCTTGAGTGTACTGATTTATAGAACCCAGCACAGCCTGCACAAGGATGCGCGGGGGGTGCATGGACGGGTATTACGCTCAGCTTTATTGCGGCTGTTGGTCTTGTCATGTGGTAACAGTATGTTCAATGGAATCCAAGCTTGTTAGCCGCTGATGGTACGCTGCTTGCCTGGAAGCTTGGAGTCAAGTGCAAATCATCAGTCTGCTACAGCCTCTAGCAGGCTGCGTTTCAGGGCTTGCCAAAGCCCAATTTCACGACCTCACACCGATCTGCACCTGCTTGCATCCAGCAGAACGCTGTGCAAGCAGTCCGGGTACACTTCTTTCAACCCAGACTGAGTGCGCTTGCTAGCGGAACCACTAAATGTGACTTTGGCTGTGGGTGGGATCGTCCACAGCATGCGAGGAAACGCTGGGCCAGTGCTCTGCAGGGCACTCAGGCACAGCCTGGGTGCCCTCACCGGGGTCGAACAGTCAGCTAGCAAGGCAAGTGTCGTAATGCAGCGTTTATGATAGTATGTGATGGGCTAGTGTGGTTGAAAGATCCTCCGATCTGCTGGGACCTTGCACCCCTGTGCGTAGCTCTGCTTACGGATGACGGTCTGCATTTTGTAGACAGAGATATGCATCTGGACTGAGTTCGGGAGCAACTGGAACCTCCGATTGCCGCTAGATAGCGAAGGTACTATCACTTGTTTCTGAACCGACCTCTGTCTGTCCGTTCAGGTGCTCCCAGCCCTAGGCAGCAATGCATTGCTCAGCACAACAGCGCAGAGTGAGCAGCAGTCATCCCGTGCAGCTTGGGCAGCAGGCATAGCCGGCACCCTGACGGGCCTGGCGGGTGCCACGTTCATCGCTTCAGCTGACCATGAAGGGGAGCACGGTTTGGCATCAGTAGATTACCCATGGCCACATGCCGGACTGCTGGACTCCTATGACCACGCCTCTATCAGGCGTGGCTACCAGGTTTACCAGCAAGTTTGCGCAGCTTGCCACAGCTTGCAGTACATCCACTTCCGCGACCTGGTCGGGGTGGCGTATACAGAAGCAGAGGCTAAGGCCATGGCAGCGGACATTGAAGTCCAGGACGGGCCTGACGACGAGGGTGAGATGTTTGATCGCCCCGGTCGCTTGTCAGACCCCTTGCCTGCCCCCTACGCAAACGAGCAGGGTGCACGTTATGCCAATGGGGGAGCTTACCCCCCTGACCTGAGCTTGATCACCAACGCCCGCCCCAACGGCCAGAACTACGTGTTCGCGCTGCTGCTAGGATACAAGGATCCCCCAGCAGGCATCTCGGTAAGCAGCAGGGTCTTTCTAGCAGGGGTTTGCAGAGGGCAGAAAAGTGGATAGTGAGTTTACCGTCAAGATACAGAGCACAGGGATGCGATGGCAGCAGCAGCATCAGCAGCTAATTCGTTGTTTATCATGTGCAGTAGCAACGACAGTGGGAAGAGGATCTTCGGCGTCGAATTGCCAATATAGTTCTTGGACATTTTGTCACTAGCAGTGCCTGTCCTTGCAACCCCCCATCATGCACGTGTCTGTAAAAAGCAGCAACTCTCAAGGAACTACAAGTATGGACGATTATATGCAAACTTGGCAAGCAACTTCTGTCTGGCATTGTTATTTATTGCATAGGATGGGTCCCATGGAAGTGAGTACAGTAGCCTTTGGTATCAGCGGCACTACAAGACCTGCCCAGGGGTGTACATGCACCTGCATCTGAGCAGTACATGCACATGGCATCCGCTTTGATTACCTTAGGTTTAAGTAGGGAATGGTCCTGGGCCCCGATGCGCTCCATCGCTCCAACCTAGCTGTCTTATGTGCAGCTCCACCTTACATTTCTGTTAAGTTCATTTATTAGTGGCCTGCATGACTATGCGTAACACTGTGCACATGCCACTGGGTTGCGGCTCTTTACATCAACATTGCCAGCAGGATATGGATTGCCTATCACCACGTGAGAGCTCGCAGTTCCAGTAGTACGTCCAATGCAAACGGGTACTGTACACGACTATGCATCTACGCAAGAGCTTCACATATATTTCCCTCGATTCATGAGCGGGATAGAATCGAAGCCAGCTGGGATGGCGAAAGTTTGATTCTTGCGATGTAATGTCACTTCCTGTCCTAACTTCAGAAATACAAAACATGTCTCTTGCTGCAGGTGCGTGAGGGACTGTACTACAACCCCTACTTCCCTGGTGGTGCCATTGCCATGCCTCGTATGTTGGCTGATGGGGGGGTGGAGTATGATGATGGAACACCTTCCAACTCATCACAGCAGAGCAAGGTGAGCCAGGGGGGGGCAGGGGAGGGGAGGGGCAGGGGCAAGGAGGGGAGGGCAGGGGGTGGGGGGAGGGGGGAGGGGAGGGGCAGGGACAAGGAGGGGAGGGGAGGGGGCAGGGGAGGGGAGGGGAGGGAGGGGGGTGGCGGGGCAGGGGTGGGGGTGGGGGCCGGGGAGGGGAGCGTAGGGCAGGGGAGGGGGGCATAGGGCAGGGTAGGGTAGGGTAGGGCAGGAAAGAGCAAGGAGATGATGGAACACCGTCTAACTCATCACAGCAGAGCAAGGTGAGCCAGGGGGAGGGGAGGGGAGGGGCAGGGACAAGGAGGGCAGGGGAGGGGAGGTAGGGGGAGGGGCCAAACCTTCCAACTCATCACAGCAGAGCAAGGTGAGCCAGGGGGAGGGGAGGGGAGGGAAGAAGTAAAGCAGGGGCGGGGCAGGGGAGGGGAGGGGCCAAATATAGGACTTGTCGTTGTATCTTAGTGTTTACCCAAGGAGGTGGCGTGTGTTCTGCAACTGCAGGTCTCAGGGCCATTGCGGGGTCTGGGATAGCACATGATAGGATTTGTGATTACTCCATAGCAGAATTGCAGTAGGCCCCGCACAGATGGAGCATAATACGGGTGGTTTTCTGCATGCAATGCCAGTGGGAGAAGAGGGGATGGTCATAGGAGGGTCCGTGCTTGGATCAATAGCCTCTAGATGCACGCTTTGGGTTCTCTGCCAAGCAGAAGGAGCTCTCATGGTTTAGGACTGGTAGTGCTGGCTTCAGTACATGTGTACTGGTGATCAAGATTATACGTTGAAGTCGAAGAAACAAACAAACAAACAAACCAACGGAAATTTAAGGTGTGGCTGCACCAAGGCAGCTAGGTCGAAACGACCAAACACACTGGCTAATTGCAGAGGGCGGGAGGATGGGGTGACAGAGTACTACTGCTGTTGTAGACCGCGGTCTCCAGAAATTGCAGCAGTCATGCTTGGGTCCTGCACGGGCCGGAGGGCTGTGTAGTAGTTCCTCTAAAGGAATTTGCAGCGGTGCAAATCTGACAGCTCAGCTATATGTTCAAGGAAGCTGGGGGGACAGCTATACTAGTAAAGTCCACAGCTATCCCATATGTCATTGCAAGTTCATCAAAGGAAAAAACCATGGCGCCGGACAGGAATGCAATGGGATAGATTGCCCTTGGGCGGTGTAGCACCTGCCACATGACTCCCATCATTGCCAATTACCTTGGCTGCTTTTGTCTTTAACTAGACAACCAGTTTGTCAGCGTGCTGAAAGACTGGCTATTCTGGTTATAACCATAATATTGTCAGCCATGATGGTTTTTTATTGGCAGAAGGGGAGGAGTTCGTACAAAGGACTGCCCATCTGCATTGCCCTTCTCGCTAACACTTTCAAGGCGTCATGTCTGTCTGTGAACTTTGCCTCCATTGTTTATTGGGTTAAGAGGTCAGAGCACAACAGGTCGAATTCGGTTGGCCTGACACATGTTGGCTAGCAAAGCATTAACAACAACAACAACAACAACAAACATTTAAGGTGTGGCAACCGCAAACGGCTGCTAGGTCGAACCGACCAAACACACCATCGGATGGATCCAAACACAATGGCTTCCAGACCACCAACCATGCATTAAGGGTGCATCGGGAGTAGCCAGTGTGAGACTGGTAGTATGAGCATGCCATGGGAGCCTAACTTGGCTCCTCACGGGTGACGGTCCGTCGTATAAACGCACCCCATTCATAGGAGAGTTTCAGGACAAGGCCAAAACCCCTGCGTTTGTTTTTATTATTACATTTCATGATATGCCATAGCAATAAGTGCCATAGGCCCCGCACCTCAAGCTGTCACAAAGCTGTCACAAAGCTGTCTCCTGCGTTTGTTTATTGGGACATATTGACTTTGTATATTTTGTTGATTTTTCCTAATTGCTGCTGCTTCTCCTGTAGGATGTGACCACCTTCCTGGCCTGGGCTGCTGCCCCCGAGCATGATGAGCGCAAGTTAATGGGCTTCAAGGCGCTCACCATCATCGCATGCATGTGGGCTTATGCGGTTTACCAGAAGAGGCTCAAGTGGGCACCACTCAAGTCACGTAGGGTCATCGTGGATGCCATCAACTAAGGCAAATGCAAGGCTGGGCAGCTTCTAGGAGCTGCAGCAGAGGCAATGGAAGGCAGATGGTGCATTGGGACGTGGGGTTTAGGTGTTTAATAGGGTTCAATGCTGCCACTTCAAAACTGGTGTTATAGATGGAGTGACTGGGAAGTGTGATGGATGAAGGGGAGCAGTAGTGGCTGGCACGGAAGCGCGACTTAGTGCGTTGGGGTGTCTCCTTGTGCTATTGAGGGGCAGAAGCTAGCTGTTTAGCTGCATGGAGGGCCACTGTGGCTGTAGCGGTTGCGATTGATGTGGCGCATTACCTAAAGGAACGAAGCCATTATGTCCTGTAGGCGTGCATGCATATCCTTTTAGTCCTTCATGGGGCTCGGTCAGCTTGCAGTGCGTGGCCTTCAGTCCATATTACAGGCCGATCCCTGGGTAGGTGGCATACTGGCTGCAGTGCACTGTTGGGGTATATCTGTCTAGATCATGTTTAACAATCTGGCCCGCGAAAGCAAGCGCGTCGAGGGTGCGGGTTGTGAAAATGCTACCACAATGCGAAGCACGTGTCGTGCTACGTAACTGCAGTGTGTGCGGTGACGAACTATTCGTGAGCAAGCCACGAGCAGAGCCAGAAGAGATCAAACCCCATGGATGTGGATGGTTCTGGGCCTAATGTTCCAGTGCTTGCCCGGTTTGTTCCAAATTAACCAGCATTGGCCCTTCCGACGATCCTGATCTGCAAGATGGCCACACGGACAGTAACGGTGCGTCTATACTCAGCTTGCACGCCAGTGCCGTCGCACCATGCCCAACGCACCTACTAGAGCACGTGGCTGCAGCTTGCATGCTCTCAACACTTCCATTTACAGCAGTCGGTACTTCATGTGCAGGCTCCCGGTGTCCGGCCTTGCTGCAGCCGGCTTGCCGTACCCAAGAGGCATGGGGTGAAGCTAAACAGCGCTAGCAGCAGACTCCAGTCCGTGGAGATGGCGCCCCCGGACCCGATCCTCGGTGTTAGCGAGGCTTTCAAGAAGTCAACCGCTCCAACGAAGCTGAACCTCGGCGTGGGGGCTTACCGTACGGAAGAACTGCAGCCATATGTGCTGGACGTAGTTAAGAAGGTACGCCTCTAGGGCTTTGCAAGAGGTAAAGTTGGTTAGCAGGCAGTCCAAGGCAGTACAGCTGTTACTCCCTTGACAGAAACTCCCACATGATTCCTCAAGGCAATTTCAGCAGCAGTGGTTCATAGAAGCGCTTTACGTCGTAATGGGAACAACCCACGTGTAGCAGTTGCTTTCTACGGTATTAACGTGTGCACACACTAGCCCTCTTGCACTTCAGGGCTGGTCACCCAGTAACCAGGGCATCCTGCTTGGTCTGTCTCGCCCCCTCTGTAAGACTTACACGCCCATGTGGGAGCTACAACGTTGAACCAGAAGCACAGCTGCCAGTTTGCACACCAGCATGCCATTAATCGCAATTTGATTTCTGAACCCAGCTGACAATGCAGTCCTCACCCTGTTTGCAGTATTGTGCACACTTGTGTGGAGTAATGCATAAAGCCCCAAGGATCCTCCCGACTGCACCATGGCCCGCAGCTCACCTCCTGTG